>VZTN01030915.1:242862-474749 GCA_013400515.1 Erpornis zantholeuca
GATGAAACTGAAAGGCTGGGATCCTGCTTGTTAGTGTACTGCTGTGTAATAAATGTCCCTCAGCATTTCCCTTTTTTTGGCAGAGTCTTCTCTTCCCCTTGTACTCCACTGTGGCACAAATGCAATTCTCTCTGCAGCACCCTGGTGTGTGTAAAGGGCTTTCTCAACACTGTGATTCTCATGTATATCTCTTTCAGACGAAGAAGAGGGTATGGGATTTCTTTCTGTTACTGCCAAAGGTGGTGGTCTGCCTTGGCATGGTCTGAGCAGCTCACTGAGGGTGTGACACTAGGGAGAAAGTTGTGTGTCATGGGAAATACCCTAGGAGGGTCTGTAGGGGTAAGACTGAAGGCAGGCAGGTAATTCCCCCCAGCAAGTTTAGAATGGATGCCTAAGGATGAGGCTGCAAAAGGCAAGTGGACATTTTCTGGGAAATTTTTCCTGACTCCCAACAATTATCTGTCTAGGTACTTCCTCAGCTGGGAGGGAGGAGAATCATCTTGTACTTAATAGCTGTCAGTAGATTATTCCTTTTTCCCAGGCTCTCAAAGGTTTCACAAGTTTTGTGGAATTGTTTGGTTGTCCTTTAAAATATTTCGTATCCACAGTAGTCAGTTGTGAGGAGCACAGCTGAACCCTGTGTGTGAATTATGTCCTTTCATTTGTTTGGAATTTGCCGTTTGCTAGTTTAATAAAAGGTTCCCTAATTCTTTACATATGAGGGTACAAATGTAGAAAAGTTCCTTGTTTTCTACATATCTCTGGAGATTTGAAGCTTGTGTATTTGATAGATGTATACATTGTATACATGTGTGTTTGATACATATGTCATATTACCCCTCAGTCCCTGTTTTCCATAGAATCACAGAATGGTTTGGGTTGGAAGGGACCATACAGATCATCTAGTTCCAAGCCCCCTGCCAGGGACAGGGACACCTTTGACTACACCAGGTTCTCAAAGCCCCATCCAACCTGACCCTAAACACTCCAGGGATGGGGCACCCACAGCTTCTCTGGGCAACCTGTGCCAGTGCCTCACCACTCTCACAGTAAAGAATTTCTTCCTAATATCTGATCTAAATCTACTGTCTCTCAGTTTAAAGCCATTCCTCCTCACCACATCATTGCGTGTGAAAAGCCTTGTAAAAAGCCCCTCTCCAGCCTTCTTCTAGCCACTCTTCAGGTACTAGAAAGCTGCTCCAAAGTCTCCCTGGAACTTTCTTTTCTCCAGGCTGAAGAACCCCAAGTCTCTCAAGAGAGGTGCTCCATCCCTCTAATTATCTTCATGATTCTTCTGGCCTTCCTCCAGTAGATCCCTGTTCTTCTTGTGCTGAGGACCCCAGAGCTGGATGCGGCACTGATCTCATGAGAGCAGAGTAGATAGGCAGAATCACCTCCCTCAAGCTGCTGGTCGCATTGCTTTGGATGTGGCCCAGGACACCGCTGATTTTCTGGGCTGCAAGTGCACACTCTCATCTCAACCAGTACCCCCAAGTCCTTTTCCTCAGGGATGATCTCAATCCATTCTCCACCAAGCCTGTCTTTGTGCTTGAGACTGCCCCACCCCAGGTGCAGGACCTTGCACCTACCTTCATTGAACTTCATGAGGTTCACACAGGGCCACATCTCAAGCCTTCCCTGATTCCCTCCAGCATGTCAACCACACCACACACACCTCAGTGTCAGCAGCAAACTTGCTGAAGGAGCACTCAATCCCACTGCCCATGGCACTGTTTAACAAAAGTGTTAAACAGCCCTGCTCCCAGTACTGATCCCTGAGGAATGACACTCATTAGTGGTGTCCAGCTGGACATCGAGCCATTGACCACAAGTTTGTGAGTGCAACCATCCAGATAATTCCTTACCCATAGAGTGGTCCGTCTGTCAAATCCACATCTTTCCTGTTTAGATACAAAATGACATGTGAGACAGTGTCAAATATTTTTTCACAAGTCCAAGTAGTTTCTGGGCCAAAGTGTTCTTGTATCTTTGACTACTGCCTGTATGGGAGTTGCTTCAATTTTTTGCCTTTGTATCTGTTCTTCTCTCTACCCCTTCCAAGTCTGCTATGTGCTTTCTGAAATGGTAGAGCTAAAATATGCCACAGTATTCAACATGTAGCTCCACCATCATCCTGTCTTGCTTGTGCTAAAGGTGTTTTTCACAGGCCTGGAAGTCATGGGGTTCCAGGGCTGCAAGATTCTCATGCAGCAGTGGGCCATATGCTGCACAGCTTTGCGTGGTCTTCTTTGGTTCTTCTATCTCTCTGTTGGACGTGCCTGTGTGAGGGCAGGTGTGACCAGAGAGCACAAAAAAAGAAAGCAGTGCTTGCAAACTTTTCCGCTTGGTGTAGCAATGGAAAAGCTCACTTTGCTCCTTACTCCCTGGCTGAGGAATCTCCAGAGATTGGGTAAGTAGGTCATTGCCAGGGAATAGACCTGGAGGATGCTGAGCGGCATCGTAACAGGAAAGTACAACACAGCCGGGGACACCTTCTTGCTCCAAATGATCACATTTGATATCATCATCAGTCTGTAGAACACTGTGGATTCTGCTCCTTTACATCCATTTAATCTATTGTCTAAACTAGATGAAGACTGCGCTTAGAAGTAGATAAAAGGATTTAATCCTCTCCACTGATAGTGTTGTATAAAAGCCAAATTCTCATCTGTCCCTGGGTGAAATATGGTGCCAATTGATGTGTCCCACTATGGAACAACTTTCTTATTCTTTCAGTTAGTTGGAAGAGCATGCTGCGTTTGCTTTTCTTTTGAAAAAGGCAGGATAAGGGAAAGAAAGGCCCTCATGCCCATTTACAATGCTGCCAAAGCATCTTGCTAGTTTGGATTCTGCTTAAAAATAGAGACATTACTGTGCTCTGCAGCTCTGGCCTTGGAGGTGGGAACCTGACCTACTGTGCCCTGATCCCATTAAAGCTCAATTTTAATAAATTCTTGCAGTAATAACACAAATTAGGCACACCATCTTTTCTGCAAAGTATAGGATTAGCTGGAGAAAAACAGATTAGCAACTGAAAGTCAAGAATGAGTTTTGTAATGAATCAGTTGAAACTATTCAAGGAACTTGCAAGAATTATTGTTCCAGGTTAGGTCTATGGTCTATTAGGTCTAAGTAGTTGTCAACACTAGGATAGTTGATGCCTATTGGACCTATGCAGCAGGAAGCCTCTGTATGCAGAAGAGAGCATGCCCTTCACATTTCCTAGTTAGGCAAAGGAAGTATTTTATGGAAAACTTGATCTATTCAAGATTGTATTTGATGGAGTATTTCAGATCACTTCTCAGAGCTCATTTGGTAGAAAATCTGGACTTTAAGGTACTGAAAGAGAATAGCTCCTGGCTGATGCTATTAATATTGATTCTGCTGGTGTGTTCCCTTGAAGAGAAAGTCTGGAATCATGGGAACAGATGGCGCAAGCTCTTTGCCAATTCAGATGGGTCCTAGGCCCAGCTCTAGGTCAGGTGAATCAGCCCTTTTCTGTTTCTTTGTTTCTTAGATGTAAAATGGGACAAACAAATTTCTGTGCAGGAAAGAGTCAGTGCTGTTGCTCATATCAGCAAGAAACGCCTGTTTTCTTGTCAGTTAAATCCACCCAGCTGAGGTCGTTCTTGGGTGATTCTCAGAGAGCTTCTATGGCACGCAGATGGCTGAGGTGGAAAGTCTCCCTCAACACTGGGGTCTCTGCTTTCTGGTCAGTCATGCAAAGGCACTGCAGACACATCCTCAGGTGTTGGAAACAGACCTGTATTCTTCTATTACTGCAAAGAGTGGGGTTTTTTGTGCATCCAGCTGCAATTGCACTCTGACTGCCCAAAAGAATATGGTACTTTTTTTTTCTACTATCACATGTGTCCTCTAGACATTTGTATTTCCATATAAATACAGTTTGGTTTCTTTCACTAACACAGACTTTGGAAGACAAAGCAGTAGCTAGAGATAAGTCGTTGGTAGCTGCATTTTATTTTTCACCTCAGATGACACCTGCAGACCATGCCCTTCCTGGGTAAGAGGCAGGAAGTCTTCAGAACCCAGCACACCAGCTACATACCCATCTGTTCTCCACACTATTAGTATGACTTTCCTAAAATAACATTTTATGGTTGTTTAGTGCAGAGACATGGGGAGGGTCTGGCTGTAGGCTGCAAGCAGCAGCCACGAGATGAGTTTTCCCGCAGTATTGAGGTTTGTGATGGTGTTCTTAGCAGTCTTGCAACCTCACCTCTGGGTTACGAAAGGTTTTGCACAGTAACAGTCATAGGAGCTGGCATCAGATGTGCTGATGTTCACACAGATAGTACACCACACGTAGAAGCAGGCCCTTCACCAGACGCACTTCTTTTGTAACCAGCTCAACTCTCCTGCTTTTCCCAAGCATGGGCTTGGCTTCTCAAAGCAGTTTTGTTTCAGTATCACGCTATTCTCTGACTAGACCTTGTAATTTAGCAGCATCAAACAGCTGATGCCTTAATGGGGCCATTTTCTAATTTTCTCTTATTGCTGCATCTTCTTTTGTTCCTGACAGCAGCAAAGGTGCTTCCCTTGCGTATTTCCCCTAACATAAGTGGCTTATTTGTAGTCTCAAGAGATATAGACCCTCAACACCTCATGCAACACATCTTTCAAGTGTCCTGTATGGTGCTTCTCACAATGTCCTGTGCAGGAATTTCTGTTTCTGCTCTGAGCAGGGTAGCAAAATTTGCTACATCAGGCCACTGCTGTGCCCATATTGCCTGAAGTGCTGATGCAGCTGCTGGCAATTGGATGGGCAGGAGCACAGAACTGCAGACCAGAAGCTGCACTAGGCTTCCTCTCTTGTTATTTCACAGGGAGGCAGAGCAGTTGAATAAAATCTCAGGGGAGTGAGCCCAGTGCTATCAAAGCTGCAAGAGCACAGACCACTCTGGTGGAAACTTTTTGGATAGTACAATCACTCTCAGGAGGCTCTTGTATCAAGTGAAGGTGCTAGATCAGTCTGCAGTGAAGAGGTTGCTCCCACAGTCCCTCCCAGCCCCACAATTTGTGGTTTTTCAGGTTTGCTGGCAGCAAGGGAGGAAATGCTCTTGCTGCCCTGCCTGCTGCTTCTCCAGAGCTTGCAGACCTGGTCCTCAGACATAAAAAACTGTGTGTGCTCCAGACAGCATGTTAGGATCTGGGTCCTCCAAACCTGGCCAAAGGATCACCTCAGGGCCTCTGCAGCTGCTTCTGCTCACACAAGGGCTGTGATTCAGCTCCTAATAGATCTCTCTTAGCAGCACAGATGTTTGTCAGAGACATGCCAATGGGAGTTTGTGGTGGCAGGAGGAGAGCTTGTCTTCCCAGTAGCTACCTTCTGTGAGATGAAACTGGTCTTGTGAAGCAGAGAAGGGTGGAAAGTGTGGCACAGGCCATCTTGGGAACCAGCAGCATTTGCTCCTGAGATCCTAGGATGCAATGTCAGGAAGGGAAGGAGGAGGACTGGGCAGAACTTGAGGTCTATTATGTTGACTGTCCAGTCATACTGGGGAAATCTGGCCCTTCTGTGACAAGTGGTGACTTTAATCTGCCTTGGCAGAAGTATTTGGTCATGAATTTTTATCTAACAATGTGGGGCCTGGAACAAAATGAGTCTTCAAGCTGTCCTGCCTCATGGCAGCAGTAAGAGGCAGCGTCTCAGAGGCAATAAAACATGCTTTCCACAGAACTGCTGATGTGAGGGACAGGCTGAGATCTCCTCTCTGAGCTCAGAATGAACACCTGCAGCTGATGGGATGGAAGAATGGGAGGAAGTAGGTCATTTGACTAACATGGTGTCTTGTACCGAGCAGGTTGCTTCCACAGGGGTACTATTTGCCATGATCACTAGGGTTTACCATAATCTTGCTGTAGGAATGAATGAGTATGCTTATGCTAAGATGCTTAGCATATTCTAGCAGCTCTTTATAAAGATCATTATCTATAATTAGGTAAGTGTGTTTAACTGTTATTGCTCTTGTGCTAAAAATTGCTGCAAATGGAGCTGAGGAGGGAGAGGATTCTAATTTAGACATCAGATAATTGGACCTAATTTGCTTAAGGGAACTACTAGTTGTGGCCACTTGAAACAGTAAGTCTTAAGCTCAGAAATAAAATGTTTTTCTAAAAGTATTTAATGTCACTGTTCATATTTGTGTCAATATTTCCACTAGAGATGTGGTTTTATTACTGAAACTTGGCATATGAAAATATCAGTCAGTGCACTGCTGAACATGATGGTCCTGATTTTGCCTTTTCTCACAGACATCTGAAATGAGAAACAGGCTGCCATTTCCTAAACTTTAGTCAGTTCTGCTGAACTATGCTGCTGTTCATTGGTCCTGCTGACACAGATTTCTAGGCAGGGTTTAGAGGTATATGTGCTGCTCCTGCAGTCACAAGTGTGGTAGTGATGGATTCAGATTTAACTAGTAAAGGTAGCTGTTCCCTAAAGGCTGAGCTTCACCTCTTTGCACAAGCCTGGCCCTAGTTCTGGATTTCACTAACAGTTTTGAAAAGTGATATCAGTGAAAGACTGTGCTGTGTTTACATGCTTTTGGAGAAGAATTGATAAGTGAATGTAACCATCCCCACTCTCACCTGCTGCACTACACTTGTACCCAGCTGCCCTTACATTTCCTGAGCCTGCCCTGGGACCAGCACTGCTCCTGGGTAGGGTTGGTGCCTTAAATGACTACCTAGGAACAGAGACATAAAATGGGCAACGGGTCATGAGATCTTCACACTTTTATATCAGCATAAGTTCACCAATTAGAACTTTAGTGAATGATGTAATTTCTCCAAGCTTCCCCTCCCCCAAGATGAAGGTTTACACTTTTTGGGCCTAGGACAGTCTGGGTGTCCTTGGAGAGCAAGCTGGAGAGGCTTTGTTATGTCTATCTTAGCATAAGAGAACAGCACTTAACAAGCTACAGGAAACTTCAGAGTTACACTAGCAATACAGGATTTGAAAAATATAGAAGTTAAAACCTAAGGCATCAGTGTGCCTGCCTTAAGTGCAGAGTGCTTGTGTTACAATGTGTGTGATGGAGAGTATTCAGGACTACCTGGACTGTGGGCTTCAACACAGCCCAAATTTACTGTAGACATCTGCAGAGAGTCAACTTTGCCCTTCCTCTCTTTCTATCCCAGCTCTGTTTCCTGTTCAATGCCATTTGGAGGATTCTGATACACTTTTCACTTCCAGAAACAGTGGACCCATGATTTTGAAGCAATTATTTTTACATACCTCTACTGCATTCTCACTTCTGTCACTGAAAATTTAGCTGGATTTTTATGCTTTCTGTTTTACTCTGGCAAGTCTGGAGATGGAAATTGATTGCTTGTCCTAGCTGATATGTGCAATAAATAAAAAATTAGCTATGCTGCTTATACAGAGCTGTCAATGGGCAATATTTGGGGCTCAAAGTTATCCTCTGAGTGTAAGGACTAAATAGTTTTACAGTTTCTTGGGTGTCTTTGTTGGAGCCTAGGTGCTGGAGCACGTGGGCAGTACAGGCTGATGGCTTCATGGGCAGGCCAGCAGTAGATGCCAGTGACCTCCAGGGATATGGGCCTGCTGCAGACTGAATCCTCTGCAAACTCTGTGGCAAGGGCATGTTTCCATGTCAAGAGACCCATAAGGACCCGAGCTCTGTCACTGAATAAGTAGGCAAGGCTTAACATGAAAGCCGTGAGAACTGTATTTGATGTGTGCCTTTCCCACCATTACCACAATTATGCAGGAGACCTTGAATCTAAATGTGTTTCAGCAAAGTTCTCTTGGTGTATTGAAAATTATGGCTACTGACTCCAGAAAATCAAATGGTGAGCATGCACACAGGATGGGTGCTGCTCTGGCTCCAGTCATTGGGGCAGATGGGCTCCAGTTAAACCTAAAGTGTGCGCTCAGACCATGTCTTGGTGAAGGCTGCTTGTCCAAGAAGCAGAAAGAATGGAACCCTGACAGTCAAAAGCTTCCTCATCAGGTTCAAATTCTTCTTCTTGATAGCAAGGCAAACTGTTACCTGTGGAGAATTATGGTGTGACTCTTTCTTAATCTCAGGTTTTGAATGCTATACAAATGGGTTATGAGAAGGATCAGATCCTCAAACTCTTGTACATCAGATGAAAGCCCTGCTGACCAGATTATGAAGCCAATTCCTGATTGACATGGATAAGGGAAGAAGAAGTGATATAGCTCTAGCTAGAAGCCCACCCTAGAATAGCTGAAAGCTTAAGAGGAGATGAATCAGGTAGAACAATGTCTAGATTGCTACTTAGTTACCAGGTAAGTAACCACAGATATTAATGTGCAAATATAGTTTTAAAAATACTGTCTTCTAAGAAAAAGATACAAAAGTCTTATGAGAATATATTCTGCATCATGTATGTTTCTGCTCTCTTTTCCCCACCCAAGCCCCCAATAAATTTTAAATCCTTTATCTATTTTCAACCAAATTAAGCAAATTGAAAGAAATCTCAAGGATGCCAGATTTCTGCAATGATCCTTTACACTGTACAGCCTGGAGACCATGTGCCCTTTTTTGCTTCACGAGGACATACTGATAGGCTGAGTAGAAGTCACGAGAGAGCAACTGGGCAGCTAGAACATGGGAATGCTAAGTGGCCAGGAGACACATTCTGCTGATCCATTCAGCCTTTTAGGCTATGTCTGTCCTGCTATGCTGTGTTGATGTTTTATCTTGTTGAATTCTACAAAAGAGATCCTGGGGTGAAGAAATTTAAATGCAGTGTGGGTGAAAGAGGACCAAGATGCAGTGTAAGCATGGAAGCAGAACTATTACATAATGAAAACAACCCTCATATACCTTAGGCACCATCTCTTTCCTTTGTCTCTTTGCTAGCTTAGGTGAATCCCAGCCTGGCTGAATTCCAGGATCTCTTTCTTTGGATAATCCATGCTCCCTGGGAATTGCATGCACTTGGAGATAAGGATTCCACCAGGGAGTGGGGAGCTGTGGGATCAGGGATTACAAAAGTAAGAATTGAGTACCTTTGAGGAATTTGTCTGAAGTGAATGGTGGAATGAAGGATGTAAACACAAACATTTAATCTAGAAAAGAGATGCTGCATGCTCTCTTTTTTGCAGCAATGACTTTGTTATGAGTCTTAACACCCTGATTAAGTGTGGCTGTGGCACTGATTGCTTCGTCAGCCAGTCTGGGCTACTTCAGCCTAACAGAGAAATGATTGAAGAACAAGATGACCATCTGCTCTAGAACCACTGTGTGTTACCATCATCTCTGGAGAAGAGAGATGCAACTGTGTATTCTTCTGCAATAGTCATTGTTGGCTTATTGACTTGCTTATTCTCTTTGGATATGTATTCACTCAACAGATCACAGCAACCCCAAAGAGATTAATTACATGTATTTTTAAATTCCCTAAGTGCACATTTGCATAACTAGCATTTTTAAATATTCATAAATACATATTTGCTTGATAGATTGTAGCAGCATCATTTGCAGCTTCAAAAGGGACCTTCACTTAATCAAACCAGAAATGTTAATCATTTCTCGAGGCTCAGACATATGATCAGCATATTGTAGCACAATAAATATATTGAGTATCAGCTGGGACACAGTGACTGAGTGCATGCTCCTGCCCTTTGGCACATGGGAGGAAATCTGAACAGTTTAGCCCCCTATTACTGTGGTTTAGAGAGGCTCTCTTTGCATTTGCTACAGACAGAAAACAGGCTCATATATAACAGCCATGGATCAGCTCATTTGGGTTAAGTGGATCCTGCATCCTTGCTGGCTCCTGTTTGCCAGTGACAGAAGCCTTGCAGGCAGGCCACTGCAGATATTCCCAGACAGGCTGTGTGTCCGTATGGCACTCCACGCCCTCGGCCACACAGGGTGTGTCCACAGCTTTAAAGAGAAAAGGCCAGGAAAGGATCATGGTCACTGGAGCCATGTTGGACTCTCCGCTTGACTCATTCCCAGGCTCTCTTTTGGAGTCTTTCAGTGAGCTGAGTGCAAGGTACGGTCCCAGCAGAGTTCTGAGAACAGCTCCTGTTGTGCCCCAGGAGGGCAGCAGGTGTGCATGCCTTCCCCCTGCACAGTCACCTGGTGCTGCAGAGGGCTGTGTGTCCTTGGCTGTGCCCACACACCTCTTGTCACCCCAGGAGTGTGCAACATGGGCCCTCTCATAGTGCCATAACACTGTACCTTGGGCTAGAGCCAAATCCTCATTACTTCAGAAATTTTCATTTAAGAAATGCATGAAAATTAATAATACTCAATCACTGGAGCAGGCTCCCCAGGGAAGTCATCATGGCACCAAGCCTGTCAAGAGTTCAAAGACCATCTGGAAAATGCTTTCAGTCACATGATTTACCTTTAGGTAGTTCTGTGAGGATCAAGGATTTGGATCCTTATGGGTCCTCTCCAAGTCAAAATAATCTGAGATTCTATGGGTTTGGTATACATTATGAGGGACCACAGTGGAAGAGGTCCAGGGCCATGTGCTGTATAATACAGAGTCCCTCTGCCATCGAGAGCTGGTCCCAAAGCATTGTGAATGTGGGTTAGTCGGTACATCCTGTACCTGCAGAGTACAGGCAGAGCTGCTGAAGCCAACAGCAGCTTATGTGTCAGACTCTGAACTGCAGTTCCTCATTCCTCACCCAGTCCTGCTGGATGCTTATTTAGTTCTGGTTGCAGGGAAATAGTCCTAATCACCTTTGACTCAAGAGAAAGAGGAGTGTAACTTTTATTCATGCAAGCAGATCGTGACCAGGTGTTACAAGAGGGGCTTTCCCCACTCTGTCTTTTCCTTTTCATTCTTTGCAGAATCAAAGCAGGAAACCTCAAAGCCGGGTGGCAAGGAAGTTAACTCCTTCTGGGTCTGCCTGTGAGGTGGTGAGTCAGATGTGAAGGGTGGTCCCTCAGCAAGAAACTGAAAAGAAAAAAGAGAAGACAGCTGTTCCCACCAGCTGAGTTTTGAGCTCAAGTTCAAGAAGAGAGGAGCATGAATTCATAACCAACCAGAAGTGTCAAAATTGGCACTCACACGTTACAGCCCATAGCTGTAGTGTGCAGGAAGTGGGGTACGAGAAAGGATTAAGAAATACCTCTCGTGATGTGGGTCTGGTGGGAACAGGGGGAAGGCAGGGGGACAGTGGGTTTGGGGGAGGGAAGGAGTAACCCAGAAAGAGGGAAGGAGGATGATATGATTCACATGCATCAACATCCCTGAGCTCACAATGAGGTCTCCGGTGTCTGGGCTGTTGGTCCCATATCCACAGGTGCACTTTGGGGTCAGTAGTGACTGGGTGCTCCCAAATCTGCTGTGCTGCCCTGACTGTAGGCTACATGACATGCTGAGTAGCTGCCAGCCTGTGAATTGTTTGCCTAGGAGAAGAAAGGCCATGAAAGGGGAACCAGTGACCTGAGTTTGTGTGTGATCCCTCCTCATCAGACCACATCCCTGTAGTCCTGCTCTGCTGAGTCAGTGTGGGACACGTGCATTCTGGTTTTCTGCTCGGTGATATTGCATAAACTGTGACATCTATACCAAATCAGACCCTCCCTGGCTTGGTGAGTGGGAAGCGAGGCTTTGAAAGCAAAGCCTGCTTGGCAGATTGCCCCAAAGCTGACCTTATGTCCCAGTGCTCGTATTTTGAAACATTTTCATAACATCGCATCTTAGCAGAAGCGATTTCCTGACCTTAATCCTTCAGGGAAAATTCAGTCAGAGGTCCAAAGTTGTTTAGGGCTCAGTAGTTGATGGTTGAATATCTTATTGAGAATTAATGTGATTTGGACCATTGTGAATAAGAGACAAAGTACAATTAGAAGTGTATAATTTTATTTAAAAATGGATACTCCTTTATGACTGGATACCACCCTCCACCCGTTGGAACATCCCCTGTAGTCAGTCATTTATTTTGGAAACACACAAATTCCAGCCAATCACAACAACAGTTTGATCACTGATGAATAAAACTTTTTATAGTACCTGAAAGCCAATCTTAGCTTGACTATCTTTTTTTCAGAAACCTACTGGCCTCCCAAACTTCACAGTAGGGAATGGTGGAGGATCCTGACACATCAAAGCTTTGGGTTTTTTGTATTTCATTTCTGCCAGATCCTTTTCAGCAGGAGAAAGCCACCTCTACTTGTATTTTTAATGGTAAAGGAAAACTACCCCTGCAGTTTTGGTTGAGTCAAGATTGTGATGGCAGTGAATGCTTAATATGAATCCCTGATTCAGAGGTACCAAAATAAGCCCCTTACATCAAACAGCAAAGCAGTCTCACATGGAACATCTGCCCTGTCTTCATTGACAAGCAGAGGGAGGATGGAATACTGAAGTGGATTTTTGCTTTGTACAGATTTTGTATCTGCAGAAGAGGAATCTGGAGGCCGAGAGTTACCAGAGCCATGAGGTAATCTTTGAATTCCCACTTGTTGGTCTTCCCTTTGGATGTACCTTTTATAATTTGGATATATCTTAACCCATATGGGACCATAGAGCTCTGACTTACCTCAAAGTGTCAGACCTTCAGTTGGGCTGGTTTTCACCAAGAATTTAGGAAAATAACTTAGTATTTGTTGTTCAACGTATCCTTTTGGGAAATTATGACTTTTTTGACCACTCTGAACTCTCCGAAGTTTCTGCCTGGGCAAATTTATTTTTATCATTAGCATGATAACATAACATGAAAGTGTGCACACTTGTTCTTTCTAAACTGAGTTATTAACCAGCCCACATTAGGATAATGCATGGCTCTGCATTATATATAATGCATATAAGGGAAGGGAAGGGAAAAGAGGGATGACTTGAGTAATTTCTTTTTCTTCTTTTTCCAGATGTTAGTACCAGGGCAATTTTTGCTGTTGCATGGAAAAGAGACCAATTTGTAGCTCTAGGCTTATATATTAATTATGTTATATTTAGCTAGATGTTTAAACAATAAAATTTAAATATCTCTTTCAAAGCATAATTTCTAGTTCCTCATGGAGAAACTGAATCTATTGACACTGTACTGATGGATAATAAAACACTTAATTACTAGTCATGCCCAAACCAGGATTAAAGAATCCTTACAATTTTTTTTCTTTTTACAGACTTAATAATTTGGGCAAATATATCTGTGGTGAGGTGAGGACACTCTTCTTTCCCTACATTCACATCTAGTTTCTGCTCCTTTTGATGCTTTGGAGAGGTGACTCTTGTGGGATAAAGGATGGAGGTGACAGGTAAGGTTGATGCCTTAAATGGCTACCTAGAAACAGAGACTATACAGGAATAAAGGAATAAGGGAGGTATTTATTTGAAAGGTCTTCAGAGATACATTCTGGGCTCCAGAGGCTCCTGCCTCAGTGAATCCCAAAACGGACAATGACAGGTCACGAGTTCTTCCCACTTTGATATCAGCATCAATTCACCAACTAGAACCCAGCCAATGATGGAATTTCCCCAAGCTTGTCCCATTCTCTCTAAGATGATGGTTTACAGTTCTTGTTCTGGGTGTCCTTGGAGAGCAAGTTAGAGGTTTTGTTATGCCTACCTTAGCGTAAGAGAATGGCACTTAACAAGCTACAGGAAACTTCAGTGTTACACTAACAGTACAGGATTTGAAAAATATAGAAGTTAAAACCTAAGGCATCATTGTGCTCCCAGACCTAGGAGGCCTGAGTGGGGAAAGCCCTTTGGCTCAGTCAGGTGCTTGCTCCCCAGCCAGGCAGGGGCAGCTCCTTCAGGGCTGCAAGTGTATCTCCTGCTTCCTCCCAGGCCACACTGCTCCAGGGCAGGAGGGCTGCTGCCCTTCTGGCAGCCCCTCTGTGAGGTAAACACCAGAGACACTGCAGCTGAAAATATCAGCCTTGGGCTGGGGACAGTGAACGAGAGGAAGCCTAACATGCGACTGAAAAACCACAGGCTGAACCATAACCAACCCTGCTTGCTGTTGGCAGTCTGGAAGGGTCGAGTTTAAAGGATTTGGGGATGCTGCCACAGCCTCTCCAGGACACAGCCTCAGTGCTGCAAAATGAAGGGGTCTAAGAGGGAGTCTGGACTGCAGACAACCCTAAGCCTTTTTTAATGATCGTGTCTGCAGTGTGTGAGCCTTAACAATATACTAATTAAGTTCCTATTGCCAGAAAATGGGATGTTTGATTTAAAACCTGGGATGCATTATTTTGGGACAGTCTTGATTTCAGCTTTTTAGGCCCTTGGTTCTTGGTGAGGGATCCACAGAAGAAGTCACATGCAGACATGCCTATGTGCACAAACACAGAGAGAGCCAAAAAGTAGACCTTTAGCTTGGTGTATTCCATTTTGCTCTAGGACCTACCCTATTGACATATTCTAATCACAGCTAAAGAAGTGAACTGTTCACTTGGCCTGCCAAGATGGGGACTTTATGACCAAAATCATACAAAGTTCCTCTGGATGCTCCATGCCTTTGTGAATACAGCTGTCTTGTAGGTGAAGTGGTCTGAAATGCCCTCAGACCACTTCAGAGGAGGGCTCCTACTTCAGAGGAGGGCTTGTTGTGTGGTTCTGGTGTTCCCAGGGAGTACTCTGGTTTCTTGCACTGCCTTTCTCCACCTGAGTCTCGAGGAGACAGGACAGCTGTGTTGTCCATGGCATGGAGAATCTCAAAGGGATGAAAAGCCCTTTCTGCACTCAAAAGCCAAGCTGTAAACTTTCTCAGAGGTTATTTCTTAGAAAATCTTACAGGCCTTCCCACTCTTTCATTGGTTGTCCTGTCCCTCAGATGCCCACACACATTGCACAAGGCATGAAGTTGCCTAGATAAGATACTCCATTCCACTGAACTGTAAACTCTGATTACATTCTTATCTAATTTTTGCCTCTTAAAGGAAGTATCTAATATAGGAACTAGGATGCTCCAAATTTCTGCTATCAACAAATGATGGAAGAGTGAGATCTCTGAGAGCAGTACAGGGCCTGAGTGGGCTGGAAATATTTATCTCCTTCCACTGACTAATGAGATGACCAAGGGTGAGGAGGCACTTCAATTATGTGCCTCTGCTAGAAGGGGTGAATTCATGCACAAGCCCCCTGGAAGTCCAGAGTGGGACCACTGAAAACCACTCCAGTGTTCATCTGCTCTCACATCTGTAGTGTTTCATGTGCCATCTGGTTCATTCTAAGGGTTGTAGGATTTTCTTTTACATCATAGCCTCTGCACGTGTTTGAGCCTCCACACAAGCACAAAGCTTGCAGATATTCTTGCCAGATAATGGAAGTAAAAGAGGAGGTGGTTCAGCCATCATTTGGATGGGGACCAAGTGAATGATAGGATCTGAATAGAATAAAATTTTAATGGAGGGTTTGTGATTGAGACTTGGAGTTTCTGCTTGGCTTTTTTTCTACTTCTTTTTCATTTTTAACTCTCATTATCTGGTTTCCATGGAAAGCTTTTTCAATAGAGCAGGAGAACAGCTTCAATATTTTTCTTAAAAAATTTAATGAAGAAATAAGATTAATCTCTGTTTCTTTCTTTTTAAAGTGAAGAATCTTAGGTATGGAAAATTGAACTAGCCAAAATGGATTGGTTTGTCCTGGCCTCCATTTTCCTTCTTGAAACATAGAGAACAAATAAGAGCTGCTAGGCAGAACACCATTGAAAATGCCCTTTCTCTTGTGTCATTAAACAACTGCTCTCTTTTTTGCTTTAGAATAGCCATGCATGAAATAATCACACATCCACGGGGCTGCCTGTCACTAAAGTGGTTTGATTATGTTGCAGGGAGTGCCAGTTTAAGCTGCAAACTCAGTAGGCCCTCTTGGAAGTTCTTCTTTTTGCTCATTGGCAAAACAACTCAGAATATATATTTGGCCTAATCCAGCCTAATCTGATCTGTTTCACAATGGCATCTGGATCTCATCACAGCTGGATGCTTTAAGTATTTGATCCAGGCAATTTTTTCCCCCTTAATGTCTCTTCAAGAATTAATATTTTGGAGATATGTAGTTCCCAGTTCATTCTTATTCATTGTGTGGAAGATATCCAGGAGCAGCCACTGAGATATTTATTGCCACTAAGGAGCCAATGGCTAATTGAATCTGAATCAGTTGCTATCAGTTGTTTTCTTGGGAGTGGCTCAAAAACATTTCTGTATCTTTCAAGGATGGCATATTCCTTACCAAATGTTAAGTCTGAGTAAGCACCTGGTGGATTTGGATGACAGCATAGTGTTATCTCAAAGCATTTCTCAGTGACTGATATGTCTTCAAGTAGATGATCCTACTTTCTGGGAAGAAAAACTTTCTAATGATAAGGATAGTTATGCTCTGGCACAGGTTGCCTAGGGAAATGATGAAATCTCCATCACTGGAGGTTTTTAAGAACCGGTTAGACAAGCAGCTGCCAAGAACAGTTGATGTATAGTCAATTCTGCCTTTGGGCACTACTAGATGACCTCCTGAAAGCCTTCTAAATATTTTGATCACCGAGCTTATAGCTGAACAATGAATCAATCAACAAGAAATTACAACCAGGGAATTGGAACCAATATTTTGTTTGTGTAAGGATTAAAAGAACAAATAGAATAAAAAGCACAATTTATATATGATGATTCATTTAAAAAAAATCTGAATCATTAGAGAGACATCTACAAAGGTACAGATCTAAGAAGTTAGGTGTGAATGTAGAGGATCCTCACTCCAGAAAAAGCAACTAAAAAAAACAACTAGAGAAAGCCTGATTACTGTCCAGAGATTTCATTTATAGAGCTTGAGGGAGAGATATGCAATTGGAGAATGTGTTTTGAGACAGTCTGTTGAAGTATATTTAAGTTACACAGGGATACCTGCCCTTCACCTCTTACTCAGACCTTACAGATGTAGAGGGCTTTGTGTTCCAGAGCCTTAGACCCATGATTTAAGACAGAGCATGATGAAACAGAAATTTATTTCACAGCTTCCTATATAGGAGCCCCTTATTCAAAATACATGAAAGAAAGAAAACATTACATTGCAACCCAGCAGACTCTGACAACTTAGGGGCACCAAAGTGTGATCTTGAAATAATAGACCAGAGACTGTTTATGTGGCATTTGAGGTAATCTGGCATCAGGGTTGGGACACATGGGTGTAAATAACATAAAGATGAGATGAAGTTAAGGACAGTCATTTATTAAACACCACAGTTTGTGTTGTGTGTGTAATGCATGTGTCTTCATGTCAGGGGGAGATTTTGTTCATTTTTTAATTTTATGTAGCTGCTGCTGTTGCTTGTTTTGTGTGAAGGTCACAGCAGTAGAATGCTGAAGAGATGTATGGGTGACAGGGTGGCTGCACCCAAGCAAACCAGAATAGTGATGAAATTCAATGTCTGTGGCTGGGGGAGTAAGATGGCAAAACTTCATGAGGAGAGAAAGGCAAAATCTGACCTCTTTCAAATATCTTCACATGCTCACTGAGGGGATCTGCAAGCTTAATGCAAGGAAGTCCATGATACCTGTATGTTTCTGTTCAGTTAATAAATAGTTTTTGACGTGCAGAAAGGTTTCTTTCTCATTCTGACTGGATGATGTGTTATGTTGTGTACAGTCTCTCCTCACTAGCAGCCACAGCCCAAGCTAAGGCATTCCTTACGAGTCTGATGGAAGTTCAGATGAGCCATTGCTTGTTTCAGAAAGCAGATATTGGCCTATGAGACTGCTCTGCCTCTTTCATCCTTACTGCTATTGACCTTTTTTCTTGACAAGTAGAAAAGATTTGAACAAAGTGCCTGATCCTAGTCCAGATAGGGGCATGGTCTCCTTAGCATGGAAAAAAATCTCTCCTTTAGCATTTCTGAGATTATCATGTCTCGCTGCACAGATTCTTTATTCTTTTTCATATCACTGCTTTCTTTTTTTGGTATAAATGTCAGATTTTTTTAATCTAAAAGGCCTAATTTGAAGGGGCTGGATTAACGATCAAACTAAAGGTATAAAATTTGTTTATAATTTAAAAGTGAAATAAGAAGTAGAAGCAAAAAAAAAGGTTATTATTTCTGTTATGGGTTGGATCTGGGCCCAGAGCCTTGGTTGGCTTCTGTGAACAGGGCATCTGTTTCACTTAGCAGGTGAATTTTTTATCTTGAATAAGGTGATGGTCCTATTCACTTTGGTTTCATTCAGCAGGTATAATGGCACATCTGTAAAGCAGGACAGCAATTCTCAGTCACGTTTTCCTTTTTTCCTCTCCATTTCAATTATTATTGAGCTTTCAATTAAAAAAAGAAACAAACCCCAATTTATTTAAATTAAGTATTAGTTTAACTGGATAATTATTTCCAATTTGTCTTCCTTTCTCTTACCCGCCTCCAGATCCCATCTTCCCAGAGACATAACCTCTACTCTGCCTCACTAACCCCTCCTCCAAACTTTCTACCTTTCTCTGAGTGCAGCAGTCAGTAGTGTCTATACACACTGTCTTCTCCTCCTGCAGTGATCCTGGCAAGTCCTTATGTGGGCCTGGCCCCAGATCCCACAGAAAGGTGGGAGTTTGGACTTGTACATGGTCTGGGTGTAGCATCCACACTGTGCTTGCCTCTGGCTCCCCAGGGCTCAGTTAATCCCAATGGCAATAAACTGGGAGGAGCTGCTGACTCCCTCAAAGACAGAAAGGCCCTGCAGAGAGACCCTGATGAGTTAGAGGGCTGGGCAATCACCAACCATATCAAGTTCAACAAGGGAAGTGCCAGATTCTGCACCTGGGATGGGGCAGCCCTGGAGGTATGGACAGACTGGGGAATGAGATGCTGGAAAGCAGCTCTGCAGAAAGAGACCTGGGGGTCCTGGTCGATGGCAAGTTGAACATGAGCCAGCAGTGCCCTGGCAGTCAGGAGGGCCAACCCTGTCCTGGGGGACATCAGGCACAACATCACCAGCTGGGCAAGGGAGAGATTGTCCTGCTCTGCTCTGCTCTGCTCTGCACTGGTGCAGCCTCACCTCGAGTGCTGGGGGCAGTTTTGGGTGCCACAATACAAACAAGGTATGAAGCTATTAGGAAGTGTTCAAAGGAGGACAATAACAACGGTGAAGGGCCTTGAGTGAAAGCTGTACAAGGAGCAGCTGAGGTCACTTGGTCTGTTCAGCCTGGAGGAGACCAAGGGGAGACTCATTGCAGTCTGTGACTTATTCATGGGGCGGAAGAGGAGGGGCAGGCACTGAACTCTTCTATGTGGTGACCAATAACAGGACCCTCAGGAATGGCTTGAAGTTGTGTCGGGGGAAGCTTAAGTTTGATATTAGGAAACTCTCTCCTCACCCAGAGAATTGTCAGGCACTGGAATGGGCTCCACAGAGAAGTGGTCACACCACCAACCCTAACAGGGTTCAAGAAGTGTTTGGACAATGCTCTCAGGCACAGGGTGTGACTCTTGGGGTGCCTATGCAGGGCCAGGAGATGGACTTCAATGATCACTGTGGGTGCCTTCCAGCTCATGATATTCTGTGATTCTACAATTCATCCTCAGGGGGCTATTAGAGAGAGGGAAATAGGGGTGAGGGGTGAAGTCTTGACAGTCTGCTCTTCTTTCCCCTCCTTCTCCACTGTGAGGACCACTGAACAAGAGAATTATTCACTGTGGTTATTTTGCTTTGACATCTTAGATCCTTGGTCTTCTGTACAGAATACTTATTCTTTTTACTTGTTGCTTCTCTTCAAGATGGAGGCACTTCAAATATTTCTCCAAAGTGTCGGTGGCCCTCTTTTTATTTACCAGAATAACATTTCTGTGAACTGACAGTGTTATCTGTATTGTACTAATTTATCAGGTTCTTTCCTTGGCTCTTACCCAGTCTTTATTCAGACCTCCCATTGACTCACTGAAATCAATATGAGGTAACACTCTATTTTTTCTTTCTTACCCTTTCATGTGCTTTTATACGTCTGAGGTCTGATTGTACAATGAAACCACTCTGATTAGGCTAGGCCTAACTGATTACACAAATCTCAGAACTGTGTAGCAGCAGGTCTGATGGGAATTTAGCTAATTAGTGACTAAAAAGATGTCAGGGTTTAGCATGAAGTGGATAATCCATCTTAATAAATGGAAATGAAACGCAGTGCAGTAGAAGCACTGTGGCAATACTGAAAAAATATTTTAGATTCTTCCTTCTTATTTGAGGAGTGTCAAGAGGTAAAACAATGGGTAATACCACACATAGTCAGTAGCTCATGAGCGTGGAGCTCTGATCCTGGCTTCATAGTAGACCAGAATTGTCTGGCTATAGGCTGCAGTTTGTCTAATGAATCTTTATAATCTGTTCAGTTGTGTACCAGCATTTTGACATCATTCATCTGATTCAAATACAATTCTTAAAACCGTAAGATTGAGACCAGAAGGATCTTGGGTTTTAAAAGAGAAAATGTATTCTTTTTATATGGCAGGATTTTGAAGTTCATCATTGTCAAACGTGTATGTGTTTCCACTCAGTTTTATATCCTGTACAACTAGTTGTAATCAATGTGATAGGAAGGATAAGAGGTAATAGATTTTTTTAGTCTGTTACACTTGCAAACAAATGATCTAGTAATGCAATTTTCCAAGGTCATTAAAATTAGATTGAACTCTTTCACAGGTTATGCATAATTATTGCTTTTAATTTACAAGTAGACCTGGGCCTTATTTAAGACTTAGATCAATTGGATTACTTCTTCCATCTCATCTTCCATATTAAATCCCAGACCCTAAGAATCAGTTGTATCTCAAACCCATCCCTATGTTTGTCATAAATCTGCCATTGTCTATTGAGTTTTTTGCTGCCTTTCATACATTTTACATGTAAAGCTTTCCTGGGGTGTGCAAAGCTTTGATACAATCTACGGAACCCTGCTAAGGGGATGTTTTGGGGTACCAGTACCGACCTCTGGAAGTGAGGACGGTAGCAAAAGTTCAAGGAGTAAATAAGAACATTAAGTAGCAGAGGGGTAATGAAGCTGAAGATTTCAACAGGAGGCAAGAAAAGAAAGCTAGTTGCAAGGACAGCAAACAAGAAACACATTGTGCAAGTGTTGCGTGTGAATGAATGGATGGAGACCGGAAAGATGATTTTGTATCTTGGGTCTGTGTGCTGACACACACAGTTCTTAGAACTGATTCGGTCAGGTACCTAATATTTCTGTCCCTCACTTTTCTATCTATAAAACATGAATGATAAAACCATTGCAAACTCACCAGGCTTTTACTGTGACTCATTTGTGCTATTTAGAAGCAGGGGAAGTGTGGAAGAAGGGGGACCAGTATGGCAGGAAGAAGGGAAGAAACAACCAAGATTTAAAGAGAGAAAGAAAAAGGGAGAGGATGAAGCTCTGGGAAGACTGAATTAAGGCAGGCCAGAGGAAATCTGGCTGGTTCAGCACTCTAATTTTAAATTTTTTCTCCAAAGATGTTCCACATACTCAATGTGGCTGCCTGCAATGACATCTGCTTTGGAGGGAGAGGAAGGGTGGGAAAGTCAGGGCACTCAACACTTCATCTTTTTTTTTTTTTTTTTTTTACAATACACCAAAGTCTTTGAAAGCAGAGATCCTTAGGAGAGCCTCCAGGATGTGGCTGTCCCTCAAAGATCTTATGGATTTAACTATTTGCAGCACTAACCCCTCGTTTCTTTCCACTGACAGCGGCCAATGCCAGCTATGGTTGTTATTTCCCTCTATCAACCCCCCCGGCTTCCCTTTCAGCTGACACTGAAGATTAGATTCAAGCTCTAAGCTTGTAAAGTCTTTGAGGAAAAGCCTTAATGAGGATCTGATCCTTTTAAACTCTGATCTAATTACTGTTAGTGCAATGTTTCTATTTTGGATGCTACAAACAGATCAAATTTGCATGTTTGAAGATGGCACTGTTCGGTGGACAAGAAGCCAACTCCACCCTGTAGGTTAAATACATTTTCATACATAAATAAAAACATGAATAGCACCTATGTAAAGCAGCTGGCATGATTTCAGAAATTTGGGAACTGAGACTGGGGAACTAGAGGAATACAAAAATATTTTTTTTCCCCTTGCTGTATGTTCACTGGTCTAGCGGTGGCAGAGGAGATTTGAGGCCACGGTGGTGTAATCTGTTAAGTGTATCAGTAGGGAATAAGGGCAAAGAGGATCGAAAGCTACAGACCCAGCCATGAAGATTGCTCTGGAGTGCACACAAGTATTACCCAGAGCACAACTGAAACCTCATAGGCTCTAACTTAGTGACAGCAAAGGCAGGCCAGGTTGAGTTCTACAAGTCAATACTTGATCTATTTCCACAGCTCCAGTGTTTTGTGTGCTTTTATCACGTGTTTTTATCCCCGCTGGGATATGATGGTATGTGCTGAGCTTCAGACAGTGTATGGCGATGCTGTTCTTGTCACATGGACCGGGTAGCTTTGCCCACTGTGGAGCACATGTGTACGTATTTCAGTACAAGGGGTGCTGAGAGAGAAGACCTGTCTGAGCTGCAGACATGGATGTGGTTGATTCACAGGCTGTGCCTGAAGCCCCCTGTGCTTTTTTTCAAGGGATGGAACAATGTTGCCTGCTTTCCTGGCTGTAAAACTGCCAGTCACTGCATGGATGCCTGCGCTGCTGTTTGGCTTGGCTGGAAGCCTTCAGAGTGGGAAATACTACCACTGACAAGCCAGGTGTGAAGTAAATTTGCCATGTACTGCTTAATGGGGTGTTACTGTAACTTCAAACCCTCATGGTGACCACTTCTAGGTTAACACCCTTCAGTAACTAACCAAAAGACAAACAGTAAGCAGGAGAAATGTTAAAATGCTATTATGAGCCATGGTTTTGTCCAATTAGCAGAGTCTGCTTTAGGCTTGACTCAAGTGGCTTGTCTATATAGGGATGTATTAGTCATTTTCTTTTTTTATTTTTCTTGACCATAAAAACAACAGATGTGATGCTCTGTGGTCAGCATAGACAAGAATGATTCACAGCTAGGCATATTTAAACCTCCACTAGAAAACTCTCCATCTGAGACCCTTTCTACCTCTTCCCCCTCATTACAGACAACCAGAGCCAAAAGCACCTGTCACATAGTACGTCTCAAAATTCATCAGCAGTTCTCTCCATATGTCTTAGTTTTGAGGTGGCTGGGAGATATCAGCTGCTCCTGCCTAGTCCCTTAGCACTGTGTGGACTTCAAGAACGTGAAGGCAGTGATAGAGAAATTCTTGTGCAGCAATGATGTGGGTGAGCAAAGGAGATATTATGGCTGAGCAACTCACATGTGGTAACTTGGTCGTGTAACACGGCGAGTGTGGCTCTGATATCTGTTCTCTGGCCACCCCTGGAGCACAGAGCTGAGGAATTTAGAGAATGTTGGCGTCAATGTTTTCAAATGAAGTTGTGGAGAGGGATGGGCTCAGAAAGTAAGGAAAAGGGGCTGTGAAAGAGGTCAGCAGTGAGTGCTTCATCTGTGATGTAATTGTAGGGAGAGCTGGGAAGCAGAAATTCAGGCACCAAGGTTGTGTGTGAAGCAGTATTGGGTTTGAGAAACAAGAGAATCAGAAATCCTATTACATATGGGCTAGGGGTCTTGGCTTGGGGAGTTGGGTTTTGAAGAAGGGCAAGAGGAGGGCTTCCACCAGATCACACAAGAGAGAGGAAAAGGCTGTTATGCCATGATCATTTTGGTGTTAACAGTGAGTCTTCTTGGCTACCCCTAATCTGTGTGGAATTTCTTGGAGCCCTAGGCAAAGTGCTCTGGTCAGGCTGGGATGTGTCTGCACACCGCTGGGTGCTGTACAAGAAGCTTGGTGTTGCTTGTGAAGCAGGACTGAAAGCTGGGGCTCTCAGTACTGCTGCCCTGCTCTCAGTACTGCTGCCAGGTCTCTTCTCCTGCCACTTCAGTAGCACCTGGCTATCTGGTGGCCTCCCAGAGCTGCACCCCCAAGGAGCGGCCTGCTAAAGACTCTGCTGAGCGGTGACTCACAAATGATGGTGAAATGTCCCAAGGAAATTAAACTGATTATCCGAGTCCCACTGAGTGAAGAAAAACAATAAGTAAGAGATATATCAGTGTTTAAAATATGTGGAAAACACAGCACAATGAAATTCAATGTAGGTAAAAATAAGCCAGTCCTTTGGAGGTGATGCAAGGTCTCCTCCCACAGAAACAAGAGACTGGTGGATTACTAAGCTTGAAAAACTGGGATGGGGGGCAGGTAATGGAGATGAGGCAGCTCCGATGAACCTTGTCTGACAACTGATCAGATGTGAGATTAGGTACTGTAATGTGGAGCACAAACAAGACAGGCCAATGAACTTTTCCAGCTGAAGAGTCAGAAGCTGTAAATCACAAAGAAGGAAAGCCCTGGTTTTGCACTCTTGGCTTCTGGCATGGAATAGACTGAACCCTTCCTGTACTCTTAAGTACAAACATATACGTGCACCAAGCATGTTATAAGAACCCCAAGGCTGCAAAATTCAGCTCTTCCAAACTAGACCAAATGTGAAGGCTCCTTCTGGATTTTTAAATTTAATAATAATTTTCTATGTAGATTTCCTGGTACAGTCTTTAACTTCCTGATGAAGGGCTCAGAAGCACAGCTTACTTCAGTGCACAGGATCAACACATCCTTCTGCCTCATCCTGTGCCAAATCTGGCTGCTTTTTCCAATCTTTTTCTCCATGACCAGCCAGCTTCTCTTCCTCCTTGTAAGCTCTCCTGTGTCAAATTCCTGCTTCCTCATTCAGCAGGTGCCCTAATGACCTCCCAGTGCAAATTTCCCAGTTGGTTTTGACTGAAACTAACCTGGTCTAGTGGAAGGTATCGTTTATGGCAGAGGGGTTGGAATGAAATTATTTTTAAGGATCGCTCCAACCCAAACCATTCTATGATTCTGTGATTCCCACTTGGCATTGCATCACTTTCCTTTTGTCATCTGTTTCTCTTTGCTGAGGAGTTCTTCTCTTTTGCCATTCCCTATCTTCACTTGTGCTCCTGGTCAGCTCTCCAGATGGGCCAAACTCCATGGGCCAAACTTCCATGGGCCAAACTCCTTCTGGGGCAGCTTGTCTAATGTCAAAGTTTTGCACAGTATGAATCTGCCCAGTTCTTGTGTACAACATGGCTCTTTGTCAGGCTGTCCATTGCCTTTCCCTCAGCTGTGTGTCTCACAGTCAATCATGGGATGTGAGGGACTTCCCTCATCTCTTTCTCCAATCTCAGGTTTTTTTGTAATTCTCTCATTCCCAGTTGTCCTTCCTGTTTTTCTACACACTTTCAATTACTGTCTCTTGATCCTGTCCAGTTATCAAGACATGAGAACTTTTGATAGAACCTTTGAAAGAAAATGGCAGAACTTTTTACGGTGGAGAAAATGGTAGGTGAACTAAAGAAAAAAATCTGTCTTCCCTTTTGCTTGAGGGGATAAGGTTTTCCACCACACATGGGTTCCAATGCTACTTAGACCCCCTGGTTTGTTTGGGATCTGAACCCATGAGGGCAAGCTGTAAGCAAGGGCCCAGTGTCCTGGTGTAGTGTGGGGTTTGTGCAGAGCAGCTGCCCGACATGAGCTCAGCCAAAGGGGTGCACATCTGCATATTTTCTACTTGCAGAAGTCACCCATGTCAGAGGCAGGGGCTGATGGTGGAGGGAAGCATCACATAACGTAAGAGTTACTAATGAAATGAGAAACCTCAGCTAATTAAAGTGCCCTTCCTCCTGCACTGCTACCCAAAGCCTCCCCTCTGTGGGGGGCAGTGGGGACCATCCATCTCCTCTTGGCTCTACAACCCTGTCTATTCCTGTCTAGCCCTCAGACCTGCTGCCTCTGACCTGGTGCAACTTGTTGTCCACTCATCACCCAAAAGCATCAGTGCTCTCCTCTGTCTCTTCCTTTCCATGTTTAGGTTGAGGCAATGTTATAACTTGTGGCAATTTTGAGGGGAGAACTG
Source organism: Erpornis zantholeuca (assembly GCA_013400515.1). NCBI lineage: Eukaryota > Metazoa > Chordata > Aves > Passeriformes > Timaliidae > Erpornis > Erpornis zantholeuca. The sequence goes on from VZTN01030915.1 coordinate 268,771, forward strand.
AGAAAAATAATGATTCCAGGACAAAGTGTACGGTGTTGCATCAATTTTGGGAATCTGAGATCCAGTTTCAAGTGAGAGCTAGCACTGAAAATCTTCTATATTTTTGCATGTGTTCCTTCCAGTTTTTTTTAAAGAAATGAGTGTGTAAACCAATCTTATTATAAGGTTGATATTTCAGTTGCTGTTCTTGTTTCCAACAGTTCCAAAAGGAAATTCATTTAATCTTGGTGGAAGAGTGAAGAAACTCAGTTTTGTACTGAGTTTTGTTGGTTGTGAAAGCTTAAAGCTGGGATCAGAGTCAAATTTCATGTACTTTTGGATGTAAAGAACATAGTTTAATTAATCAGAAGTTGTCATGATCACATAAGAACTGTTTGACTTCTGAATCTATGCCAGTAACGTAGCAAGACGGCACTCAATACCTTGAGTAAGTTCTCTTAATTGCTCTGAAAAGGTTTTATAAGTGCCTGACAGGCTTTAATGACTCTAGATACAAACTTAGCTAGAATTCTACTGTCTCTGATTGGGACCCTTCAAGCAGTACCCTGTCTGCCTTTTAGAGAACCTCAACATAGATTTGTGCTTACATGCCAGTTACAAATCCAAAACTCAAGGGAATGGAGTGCTGAAAAAGCCACTGGATCTGCTGAAAAAGCCACTGGATCTACAGGGCTACAAAGCTGGCTTTTTGTCCAGCCAACAGAGATATAGGGGCTGTGTTTTCTAACCAGTACTAATAAAGTGCCTAATGTGGACACTGTGACCATTTTTCTCCAAAGGCTCTGCGGGGACCCAAGCCAGACTGCTCCTGTCTCCCTGAGCTTTGGCTCCAAAGCTGGAGTATTAAAGCTATTTTAGGTAGTCTGAATATAACCCTAAGTGTGTGTTTATTATATTAGGAGGTAGCAAATGGTCGGAATTAACAATGGTACTAAGTGTAAGCTGCGGGTTTTATAAGTTTTCAGAAGTCCGCTATTAGACTGGTACTGTTGGAATTAAAAAAACCAAAACATTACAAATGTGAAAATATAGCTGAACTATCAATGAGGCCTTTTGAGGGGGTGAGCAAAGAATGAAGACAAGAATAAGGTGCTTGAGTTAGTGTAGCCTGAGAGATAAACAACAGGGCAGATGTGTCAGATATTACCTGCTTGACAACCAGAATGTTTGCCAGGTATCAAGAATGATGAATATACAACCATCAGTTAAACTAATCATTTTTATTTATCAGCAAGAAGGCTTACTGTGCTGTTCCATGTCAATAGGCTACTGATGTAACATAAAGTGAGTTCTTTTTTCATAAATGAGTGTTGACTTCTCCTGCACTCCTCCAAAGCAGCAGGGACAACAAAACCAGAAGCCTGATGGAGGCTGAAGTGAGCATTGGGGTTGCAAGTGGCAGGAAGGTCGGAGCAGGTCTTCACATCATGGAGCTCATTTCTGCAGTGACAGGTGGGAGACACAGGGGACACACACAGGTGCTTGCCATGCAAGGCACATCACAGACTCAGACAGCTCTTGAGCCAGCCCTGAGTCCTGGTGGCTGAGAGCCAAAAGCAAGCCAAGAACCATCCTCATGATGTAGGCAATGGGGAGAGTTCCCTGATATTTAGGTGCAACCTGCATGGCACCATTGGCAGGATTATGGAAGTCCTCAGGACAAAGGAAGCTCAGAGAGCACCTCCCTCTTATGTGAAGCATCTATATGAACTAGAGTTACAACTTCCTTAAAGCTGGAGTTATTTAGGTCTGAGGTTTTGCTTTGGGCCCCTCTCAGTGTTGACTTTAACTTACCTTTGGACTGTCTATGTCAATACTACGATTTTTAAACCCTAGAAAGCACCTACTTTTAGCTACCAAAGGAGACAGTTTTGATCTATTTTTCAGAAAAAAGGTACTACAAGGATAGGCTTAAAGCTGTTTATCCAGATACTGTCCTTTGGAACTATTACAAACATAATAATGCTTGGTGTACTAACTTTTGTCAGCATTTCTGATGACTTGTTAGCAAATGAGCTGCTTCTTCACAGACTAACATCAATTTGTTCAGCAAACTGCTTAAAATCCAAGAGATTTCAGGAATCTCCATTTCAAAAATTCATTTTTAGTTCAGTTCAGCTTATTATTACTTTACTTTCAGAATTAATGATACTAATAATCAGTTGGAGTATTGATAGGATAACGATATAATTAGTAACACTGGTAGCTTTATTGAAATATACTGCTATTTTAAGTATACTATTTTATTTTCAGAGCATCTGGAGGCCCCAGATATATTGGGACCCCACAGCATAGGGCAGTATGTAGTCAGACAACAAATTCTACACAAATCTTGTGATGTGTTAAGGCTTTGTTTGGCAGCATCTATAAACTTGTAACAAACCCTGACTACGTTTTTTTTTTTTCAACTGAGGAAACGTATTTACCTTTAAAAACCATATTAATGCATTTGAGGCAGGATAAATGCCAAGCGCAGGACAAAACTCCAAACTAAACCTTTGCAAAATTGCTTCTGGCAAGGACAGGAAGTGTTTCACACAGGAAATGTTGTGTTTCACACAACAATTAGTTGTGGTAGCATTGGTGGAGCCCTGGCAGGTGTGTCCAGCATCACCCACCTTTGCAGCTGGAGCTGCAGCAGAGCAGGGGGACCATGGGCTCTTGTTGCTATGTGAAGCAGCAGATGTAGGACACTACTACAGTGTCTCTACTTTGCTGAGCTCCCCAAGAGCAGAAGGGTCTTATTCTGCTCCTTGAAGTCATCTTCAGCTCCATCTGTTTCCAGCAGGTGCAAGCTGTGATTGCGCGTTTCCTCTCCCTTCGTCTTATTGTGTGTATTATTTTTTTTTGTGAAAAAAATAATTTTATAATTGAGAAATGCAGTTTTGAGCTGACTCCAATATTCTTTAAAATTAACTTAAATTAGTGGAACAGATTTGATGGAAAACTTTCCCTTGAAAGAGACACAAAATGATTGGGAAGCAATATGCAACTCTTCATCTATTAGATTTGGATACAACTTCCTTTGCTTTCTTATGGGACCTGAATTTTTCTTCAGTTGCCAGGCTGTTGAACATTTTGATATGGTTTCTTCCCTCTTTCTCATGATTAGGCTATTGCCCTTTGCACAGAGTGGTTTACTGGAACAGGGAAATGTTGTCTGGATCCCTCTACCCCGGCTTAAGTGATCGGCTGTACAGTGAGCCCCTGGGCCCTGTTTCCTTCCATGGAGCACTGAGCTGTTTCCCAGCTGTTTCACAGTCCAGAGGGAGACTGGGGGACACCTCCTCATAGCTCTCCCAGGACCCTTGGGCTGTGGAGCTTGTCTTGGCCTCAAAACCCACACAACACCTGACTGCAAGTCACTCCATCTGTGCAGCATTTTCATTAGTTTTATTAACTCCCTGCCTTTCTGCCACTGGTTTTTATCTATTCAAAAACCATCCATGAGTCTAACAAAATTGACAAATGGCAGGGAAAGTTCTCAGCCTTGTCTTCTGCCTGGTCTCTCCTCCATTTGCTTTGTCATGTGCCAGGTAGTAGGTATACCAAAGAGATAGCCAAGCTAATAAAAGAATTCTTTCTCTCTGCTTAAGGAGAGATTAAATAGAGGTATACATATCCTTTACTGAAATGGAGTTCATCCCATATTTTTTGGAATGATAACAGATTCACTCTTGAACAAAGACTTTGAGGTGCATTTGAGTATTTTTGTTGACAACTCGGCAGGCACTGTGTGGGCCCTCCTGCAGTCCTGTTGCACTGACCTCTGTGGTGCTCTTACTGATGCCCTCTCTTAACTGCCTGCATTGCTGTTTGGCACATTTATCAATAAAGTGACTTGAATTCTAAGAGTTTTATGGACTAGAGTCACGCTGCTATTCCTAAAAGTACGTTTTCCTCCGATTTGTGGAAAATGATAGCTGCAAAATGTCAAATTTAGAAGAAAGTGGGTGGAAACCTGAATTTTGTCACTTACACTTACTGCTTCAGCTGGCACTAAACGAGAGTTTTCAGCTCCCCGCTCCCTCCCTCACCTCCTTCATGGGAGCAGAGTGTGATTGTGCCTAAATATGATGCTGTGACAGGGTCATGGTGAACTCCTCTTCCCGTGGTCGGGGTGGAACACAGGGTACGGAAATGCTGTTGCACAAACATAAGCACTTTACACTCGCACACGTTACATCCAGCTACGGTTACCGGGGAAGGGTTTCTGTGATGCATTCCTGGTCTTCTGACATAGTTGCAACAATTTATATGCATGCTGAGGTTGAGGTAGGGGAGTTTGGGGGGGCAGCAGGTGTTTTGGGAAAAGCTGCATGCTCTCACACACCTCTTCAAGCCCTGCACACCGGGGGTGGTGTGGCATGGGGCTGCCCTTCCCTGAGCAGAGGGAATCTGGTCCTGTAACCCCAGTGCCTGTTCTGGTTCCTTGTTGCTTGAGAAGGGTGTTTTACTTTAAGGCAAAGGTTTTGTGTGTGGTTCACAGAGAATGTGAAAGCCAATTTGGGAGTATTATATAAGCAGAAGTAGAGATATTCCAAGCTCTGTGGTTTGAGAGGATGATGTGAGGAAAGGCTTGAAGCCTGCTGAAAATTGGTGAGTGTAGCCACGCCAAGTATATGGACACCCTGAAAAAAGCACTTGGCAAGGTGCCCTTCTACGGTTTGTGGTACTGATGCAGGAGCCTGACTGGTGCCATTGGGTGGGGATTACCAGCTCCCAGGAGAGGTCTGGTGAGTATCCTGTCTGCTGGGCACTCATTCTACATGCCATGAACCAAAAACTAATGTCCTCCAACTATTTAATCACAAGTCACACCCTTGGACTTCTTCGTCAGGTCTTTCCAACATTGTTCCAGAGTGCACCCTGCCTATCCTTCTTTATCCCCTCCTGAATGGCATGTCTTGTTTCTTTTTCCACCTGGGCAGGCTAATTTTAGTGCCTCAGTCAATATTCTAACTCTATTTCTGCCATACAGCCTTGACAGAGCTGTAAGGACCATGGTAACAACACAGACTTCGTGGAAAGGCCCCTGCTATGAACTGCACTCTGTGACCCAGCTGTGCCCTTCCAGTACCTGAAGAAAGAAGTACCTACAAGAAAGAAGGCTGGAGAGATGATTTATAAGGGCACCTAGTGATCCAACAAGAGTAAATGGGTCCAAAATGAAAGAGGGTAGGTTCACATTAGATATTAGGAAGAAATTCATTACTGTGAGGGTGGTGAGGCACTGGAACAAATTGTCCAGAAGAGTTGTGGGTGCCTTATCCCAGAAAGTGTTCAAGATCAGGTAAGACATAGCTCTGAGCAACCTGGTGTAGTGGAAGGTGTCCCTGCCCATGGCAGAGGGGTTAGAACTAGACTATCCTTAAGATCCTGTTCCATCTCAAGCCATTCTATGAATCTATCTGCATGGAGAAGTCTTGCTTGACACGCTCCTTCTGTTGTCCATCCTTCCCACTGTTCGTGGATCCTCAGCTATGACATAGCTGGTTGTGGAGACTGGGCTTCAGGACAAGAGTAAACCTGTGGATGGTAATTCAGAAGAGATCCATGCCAGTGGTCAGTGATCTGGAAATACTGTGCTGTGAAGAAAATCTGCAGAAGAGGCCTGATTTAATGAAAAGAAAAAAGGGCTGGGAATTAGGGACTGTGATAACAGCCTTCAGATATCCGTAAGACTGTTGCATAATGGAAGGAAACCAAGTGCTTTCCATGTCCATGGTGGAGAAAGGTTTGGTTGAAAGAGCAGCACAGAAATTCAGGGTTAGATCAGTGGTGGGGAGAGTGAAATACTGCAGAAAATTGTGTGTGGGAGCTGAATCCCCAGCTTTGGGTATAGGTTGGACACAGAGAAGTATGCAGAGAGGGGTGACCTTGCTTTGGAGAAACTTAATGACTGGCTTATGGATTCTGTGTGAGAAAAATAGCTGACATGACAGTGACTGTAGGGGTTTATAGGTGTAGGAAGTGAACAGAATCAGGACCAGAGTGGAGGACCAGAAGAGAGAGAGCCCATTCACATGCTCACATACAGGAACTCCTTAAAATTATATCAGGATATACCCCCAGCTTTTCAAAGTCTTTTTCTACATGTCATCCTTGTACTCTGAACAAGTATTAGGAATATTGCTGTGGTTTATTTGAGAAAGGCATGTTTCAAACAACTTTGTTAAGGCATGGATTGTATAGACTCAGTGTTTCAGCTTACTCACATCTACTGAATCAGGGCCAGGAATGAACAAGATGAAGATCCAATGTGGGTAAATTTTTTACCTTGTTTATGTAAGATTTGGCATGGTTGTCTGTAAAGTCCATCTCTTTGTGAGAGCAGTTTGTCTATTGGAAAGCAGGCATGGAAAGTTTTAGAAGCAGTCATATGAGCTTCAGAGCTGAATGAAATTTGTGAGTAAATGACGCTATGCTGTGTTTTATTAGTTGGGAACAGCCAGTGAGAACAGCCCCACTGTTACTGAAGTTGCTGGAGACAGTCTTCATAACCATGTTAGAATTTCCTCACCTGTCCCAAGTGTTTTACACTGAGATGGAGGAATGTGAGAAAAGACAAAAAAACCCAGCCAGACCCATCTATTTCCAAGAGGAACAGTGGGGAAATAAATATCAGTATTAAAAAGCTCTGTTGGCCTTTTCCCTGAGAATTTTTGCATCCCCCACACTGTGACATGGATTCAAAATTTGGCAGGATGGTGGTCTTGCATCAAGGATGTACCTTGGTATCTGTGTGGGAATCTGCCAGTGCTTGCAAAACTTTCATCCCTTTATAAATGACTGGCTTTGTGACTTACATTCATAAAAGCTTTGCTCCTTCCTGCATGGCAGTAGCAACTGAAGGGAGCAACTGAGTGAACAGGGATGTTCCTCTGTCATGTCCATATGGAAACACGGACATTGGGACTGGAGGTCTCTTGCACTCTCAATGCTTTTGCAAAGGAGAAAAAAGACAAGCTTTGGAATTGCTGAGTGAGAGGTCTGGTTGGGGAAACATGGGCTGGGTGGGCTGGATAGCCAATGGGAAGGGACTGAAGAGGAAAGTGACCATTTAGGAAGAATCACTGCATGACTAAAAGGATGATGGAGTTACGGGGGTGGCTGAGGTTGGAAAAAACATCACAGAAAGAGACTTGGGAGCTAGAAGGGAAAGCAAATATGAATGTGCTTATTCCCATTCTCTTGTTCTTATGTAAGAAAATATAATTAAATATAAGTAAATACATTCCCTGAGTATGTGCATAGGAAATAAACTAGAGATGGAATTAGTCTCATGCAACGATATACCTTCACCTGAACTAGACACCTACAGTCCCTTAATAGGCAGTGGAGGACAACTGGAACTTGTTGAGACTGACTCACCTGATTTATTTTAGACACCTTTTTTAAGGTGAGGTGAATCTCACCTTAAAAAGGCTTGTTTCTCCTCTGAACTGTAAGCCAAGAGCATCCCTCAGGTGACAGTTTCATCTGGAAATGTCTTCTCTGTAGACATTCACAGCTGGGTGAAATAAATTCCTTCCCTCAGTCAGAACTGGTGCCAAAGACATGGCAAAATGTTGCCCTGAGTCTGGGCACCATGCTGGGTGGGATGAAACACAGCAGACCTGGCAGCCTGGCTTTGGAGAACGCTGTCCCCATGCCTGGCTGGAGGATGCCATTCAGGGAGGAACACGCTCCACTTCAGGCTTTTCCCTGAGAGCTCCCGGTCAGCTCCAGCAATGCAGGTCCCTCTCTGCAAGAGTTCAGAGCAGGATTCAAATACAATCACATTGACTTCATACCTAATTCAGTAAAATGACTCTACCAAGTCAAGAGCATTCGGAAGAATAAAATTCAGGTATCTTAGTTCAATTTGCTTGCAAATAATATTCCTAATTACAAACTCCAGGATTACCATGGCTGAGAATGGTAGTTGCTTTCCCTTTCTGTCTCTGTATGCCTAATGGGGGAAAGGGAAATGGAGGCCAGTGTGCAGTCTTGCACTCCTTATTATTCTTACATTTGCTTGATATTTTCCATTAATTCCTGTGTTTAATTTGTCAGCACCTTTGTTTTCCTTTCCTCTCTTTTGGGGAGGCTAATGGTGAGGACTATGTTATTATTAGGTTTGGCATTACTTGATTAACTTTTTTCTTCTCTGCCTCTGTGTGATTGGGATTTGGTTTTTCCTGCCTCTGCATTGTGATGCTGTATTTGTTTTTACAGTCAGTACCTTGCTGTGCAGTTGCTTGAAGGAGAAGGAGAGCAGGCACGTTCCTTGACCCTTGTTTTGTGAGACTTTCAGTTCCCTTCTGTTTTAGTAACCCGCCATGCCTCTGTCTTCTGACCTTTTCCTCCCCCTCCATTGCTGTTGGATGGATGTGAACTAGTCTCCTCTCTAGGACTGTGTTGGTGTTAGGATTTCAGGTCAGATTAGGTTGACTGAGAATAATGGTTGCTGAGGGAAATATTTGTATGGGAAAAGCCAACACCTGACACTGCAATCCCCCAAAGCACTTTGTAGGAACTGAAAACAGGTTTGGTACTGGGGAGATATAAACTGGGACATTTTGTTATTAGTCACTTCAGCTGAGATGATTAAGAGCAAGTGCAGCCAGTTGGAAGCTGCATTTTAAGGGTTAAACAAATGAATTTGCCCAGTTCAGCTCCCGGTGTTGCAGTTTTGGTTTTGTGGGGCTTGAGGGAAGGGCTCTGCCTGCATCACCCACAGCCGCTGGGAAGCATGACCACCCCAGCTCCACCCAAAACCAACTATTTCAACTTCACGTTCATTTCACACTACAGAACAACATGTTCCCTCCACCAGCCCAGCCCTTGGGTCTTTGTTCAGCCAGACTGCCACTGATGGTGGTACGAGTCTCTTTGCATAGAGAGTGGGTGATAGAACCTTCTACTTGCAAACCTCTGGATCAGTGGATCGGTGCCAGCCTCCTCCATAAATCACGTCTCTCCTCCTCCCCATTCCCCACCCCTGGAAAAGCAGCTCCCTTCAGACTGCCTGGGTGCTGCTGGGGGCTGAGCCTGCCCTGAGCATCCAAACAAATTGCATGGTGGTGGTACAACCCCTCTTGTCGTTCGGAGGAGCAGGGGCACTGCCAAGGTCGTCTCCCTCTAAGTGCTCTGAGGGCCGTGCTGTCTGGGAGGCAAGATGGAGGGGGAAGAAATTGTTGTCACTGGAGCAAAACTTCCTGGATTTGCAAATCCATCTACCTACTTGGATGACCCTAATCACCATAACATCTGTATAATTAAATCCTATTTCTAACTTATCTTTTTCTCAACCCACCTTAAACTCCTTGCTGTGCTTGATTTCTCTTCTTTGCCTATCAGTTATCATTTGGCTGTATAAAGTATCTGGCAATCCAGTTTTCAGAAGGTGAAGTGTTTATTGTCCCCTGAAGGGAGGGAGCTCTGGGAGGCAGGATGGCAGCCAGCTCTTTCCTGGCAGTCATGGGAATGCCGATGTGGAGCTGCCAGTCGGTGGGTGGGTGTAGTGCAGCTGCCTCCTTAGGCTGGGTCCAGCCTGTTGGCAAATCTGGGTGAGGGGAGGAAGCTGAGGGTGACCAGTTCTCCTGCTGTGCCACAGTCAAGTCCCATCTCTCCCTCCAAATCCTTTCTGAAAACAAGCTGGCATCTGTGCTTTGGTGTATCAGAGAGTTATAAAGCCAAAGCAAACAACAATTTTCAGAAAAAAGTTCTTTCCACGGTGCACGTGAGCGGCACAGATTTTTCTCCCATTTGTCCCAAGCTGTATGTGTCAGATGTGATTTCCATATGGCATCTACATCTCTCATACACCCACACTGGATGTATGCATCGGTATACCAGTGTCTGTGCTGAGCCACAGATAAATGCTTCGCATTCCTTAGTCAACTGGAAACTGTGTGTGTATGGTGTGTGTGTGTGGGGATGAAGCCCAAGGAATATAAAAACAGGCATATGGCATTTTTTAACTCATTGCACCGATAAAAAGGAGAAATAAATATAAGGCAACGTTCTAAAATGGCATCAACCATTGAACTTAACCGTAACTTAATCATAAACTATAAACTTACTACTGAGAGAAACCAAAGTGGAGGCTGCTGCATCAGCCTACAGCTCCAAGCCCAGCACCTTGCCCTTGCAGTTTTTGGTGCTCCATGCATGACAAAATTTCAGGCTGTGTCCCCCCAGATGAAGGCTTTGGGGCATGGAGCTCTTTCTGCCATACCAGCATGGCTTGGACACCCCAAAATGGCCATCCTTCCCAAGCATGTGGACTCTCTGGTTTGGTTTACTGAGCCAAGGCTGAGTACAAGGCTGGCACTTCTGCCCGAGGCGAGAATTGTGCTGTGTACATGCTGTGGACCTGATTCAGTTGCCTAAACCCAAACATCTTGTGCCATCTGAGGCATCCTTGGGTGCTCAGTACGGCCTCTGGCTGTCTCTATGGTAGGGTACTCTTGTCCCTGTACCAATGCCTCAGATGCCACTGGCAGCTGGAAATGGCAAGTTCACCTGTACTTAGGCAAATGAATCAAGCTCTCAGCCTTGAAACAGCAAGTTGTGCTTGTGGAGAGGCTGAAAATCATCAGACAAGTAGTCCAGTGAAGTGATGGTCCACAAGTGTTTTATACTGAAGGCCTTCAGTGCAAAGGTTTTCAGCAACCTATTAAGAGAAAATGTGTCTCTGTCCTTGGCAGGGGTTTGGAATTAAATGATATTTAAGGTCCTTTCTAACCCCAAGCCATTCTATGATTCTATAGAAGAAGAAGAGAGAAGAGGCCATTGAAGAGGCAGGATTAGCCCCTTACATAACAGCGTGAGTTTTTCTAAATCACACATGAAATTCTGGTGCTGGTAGTCACAGCAGAGGTATGCTCTCTGCCTGGAGATACCTCCTTTCTCAGAAATACCTCCTTTCGCAGAAATACCTTCATCACATGTCCTAGTAAGATGCCCCTAGATGTGGTCTTGGATCATGCAGATTGAAATGTGTGGAAATCTCTCTCTGTCTTCCAGAATGGAAAGAACCAGAGAGACTACTCACAGATAATGAAGTGGAAGTAGCCTGAGAAAGGGTGGGAGGATTCCAGGGCAAGAAGATCCCTGTGGGACTCCTGGTTTGCCAAGGCAGTGGCAGTGGCCACAGATGAGGCTGCACTCCTTGCACAGCGCTGGGGCACCTGCAAAAGAGTGCCACCACCAGCAGACACCAGCAGGTCCAGGAGGTCTTGAGTGGTCACAAAATGAATGACAGGGTCTGGGAGATGCTCTTCTGACCAGCACAATAGAACAAGAACAAGGACAGCCCAGAATAAGGCACAGCTGCTTCTGTGCAGAGCCAGCCTGAAGAACAGCTGTATATTTTTGGTAAGGAAACCTCGGTCTTTGGGAGACTTCCAACTCTTTTGAAAGGAGGGTCTTCAGCCTGAGTCTTCCCCTTAAAGGGGAGACAATAGCCTTTTCCAAGCCCTTTCTACTTCTACTTGCCAAAGACCTTTATCTTATGCTGCTTTAGAGAGCGCTTGGGCCAGGTTAGGTTTTACTGTCTCAGGGCTAGCAGGAGGGAGAACCCCTTGAACAAAGGCCTTTATCAAAGGAAATACTAAATTAATTTGGTTCCTTTGGGACAGGTGAAGCTATTGGTGTTTGTTCAATGAATTTGAAATAGTAAAGAGAAACCTTTTCTGCTTTTGCCCTGGAGTTGTTTTTCTAGGCAGAGAGTCTGAGGTTCAGATATGAGATGCCTGTGTGAGGAAATAGGCAACCCATGTAATAAAGCACTGGGCTGTGTTATGACAAATGCAAAAAGATTAAGAAGCAAGAGGAAATAGACTCTAGCACTTGTCTTTATTTATTTTGAAATGCCTTGGGGTGAAAAAGAAAGACAATAAGAGACAAGTGGTCTGGCTGTCTTGGGGAAAACGGGGCAAGGTGCCAAAACTTGAATGCTTTCCACCATCTGAAGAGGGAAGAAAGCTCCCAGAAACTTGCTGCCCAGGTCACATTTGTGTTGGAAGTTCGAGGGGGAAAAAACGTGTTTGAGAGAAGAAAGATGCACAGATGAGCCCAAGATGTGATGTCAGTGAGACCCCATGGGCCAAGGTGCATTGTCCCTGTCTGGCTGTGAGGGTAGAGTTGGGCAGGGCTAGCTCACCACACAGTAGCTGCCAGTGCTGCCAGTGTACATATTTCCCTCCCCAGGGAGGGAAACAGATGGTCCCTGTTCTGTTCAGACTGCCAGCATCCCTACTTCAGCCGGCCCGGTGCAGTGCCCTGAGAGGAGAGTAATGCAATTACTAATAGCAATGTCCTCACACCACCAGGAGCAGATCAGTGCTTGTGGGTGCGAGCACACCTCACTGCAAAGGCAGACTGAAGAAGGAAACGCGTCCTAGATAAAGGCTGTGTTGCAAAGGCTGCCGTGAGACGCGGGGTCCGTGTCCGCTTGCTGCACGAGGCTGGGGAGAGCCCTGCTGCCACGGGGGCGGGAGCGCGGCTGCCCATCCGCACCGTGTGCTCCTGAGCTGCTCCTGCTCCCGCTCCGAGCAGCTCTGCTACAGCGGCGTGTCCCCTCCTGCTCAGGGACTGCCGAGGGCTCCCTAGGGATCTACTACCAGAATACACAATTATTAACCGAAAGGGTTTTCCTTGGTTAATGCGATCAACAACAATGCATTGAAACTTCAAATACAAAGTGTTGAAATGTTAACTAATTTTTGCTACTCTGTAAAACAGCATGGCTTCGAATGCACTGATGAGTACATGGGCCCATATGGGCCTCTTTACTGGTTCAATGTCTAATTGGTTTTCTCTTTCTGTGGCATGTGAATTGTTTCATTGCAAGCAGCTGAAAGATTTGAAAATCATGAAAAAATCTCAAGGCTTAGATGCAAAACCATTCAATAGCACCATAACAAATTCGTGCGTGTGCTTTCATCCTTTGACAAATACAACATAATTTTATTATCTAACCTTAGCTCACAATGAAATAGAAATCAATCAGATGACTTTGCATGTGCCATTGGCCAAAGCTGCCAGTTTAACTGATAACACACTGAAGGTGACTTGAACTTGGGCCTGAGCTCACAGCTTTCAGTCTCTGACATTATGTGGAAAATTCAGTGCTTCTTTTATTTTTGTGCAAACCTGCCCAAGAGAAAACTTGCTTCTGAGTTTTGAGTTGGTAAGGATGGACCAAGAATCATGGAAGTTGCAGAATGAGTTGTAAAATTCAGTGTATCCTAGAATGTTTTCTTAAAGGGTCTGGTCTTTGCAAAAATGCACTGCCAACAACGCGGTATTGAACTCAAATACATTCACTGTAAAAACCCCAAGAGAGCAACACTCAATACAGTCATTTCTCAAAGAGCAATGATCCTGGTGGGAATTTTTCTCACATGCTGGCAATTCTGTATTTCGCTGGAGCAGGTCCAGGACAGACAAGCTAATGCCCTGTGTAGTCTGTTTTCATATTGAGCAAACCCTGCTGAGATGCAGGAAAATAGTGATTTAACCTGATAAGCTTGCAAAGGGGAGCTGACTCACCTAGTGCCATGAAAAAAGGATTCCCACACTGTGATACACAGTCTCGAACTTGTACAAGCCCAGTTCCCCACCCTTTTCCTGGAGGTGTTGGGGAAACACCAGATACTTCTCTGGGCCAGGGTAGAAGCTGCTACCTTTCTATCAGAATACAAGTCCCTCCTTCTAGTGGTTGTGTCCATGCAGATGAAGACGGCCAGTGCTGGTCTTCAAAGCATTCCAGCTAGCCCCACACCTAATTTGGATGAGAGCAGGAGCGTGGTCATGTAATTTAATTTCAGATTTTATCAAGATTTACAGTGGCATTTGGGGATCAAACACGTGGAAGGATTTAGTTCAGGACAGGTCCCACAAGGATACTAGATTGCTGCTTTGAAACTAGACCCAGCAAATGTTGGTCTTACCTTGCTCTCCACCAGGACAAAGCAGAACACAAACATGTTGGTTTGGATCTTACCTGAAGCACAGTTTGAAGCTCAACAAGAGGGCACCCTCTCTATCTGCCAATGCCTCTGCCATTTCCTTTAGCTCTCTGGAGCAGACCAGCTATTCCAATGACAGGGGACAGATGGACAATGCTTGTGGTTGTGATCAAGGCTGGGCTTTCCATTGCAAATAATAGAATTATTAAGGTTAGAAAAGACCTCTAAGATCATCAGGTCCAGCCTTTAACACAGCACTGCTGTGTTCACCAGTAAACCATAGCACTAAATGCCACATCTACACATCTTTGGACACTTCCAAGACGGCGATTCTGTCACTTCCTTGGGGGCAGCCTATTCCGATGCCTGGCCACCCTTTCAGTGACAAATTTTTCCTTTTATCTAACCTAAACCTCCCTAAATGACCAAAATGGTCACTGATGGTGCCTTGCTTCAGTACATGGAACATGATGAACATGACCAGGCCCAGGAATTTTCATGTTCTTTTGCTCTGGCTTCTCCTCAGAAAGGGAGCAGACACTCATCTGGCTTTCCAGTGGCTGTAGTCAGGCTGTGGTCTCCTCACCAGGACTTGGAATGCTGTAACTTGGTCTCGTCCCTGTCTCTGGAAGTGTTGCTAAAGTGGAGGGCCAGTGAAGTCTCTTTGCCCCTACATGAATGTGGCAAGTGTCTTCTTGGCTTATGTGCTGGGAGTCCATCTGGAGTCTTGGCACTTGGAAGGAAGAAAAGGCAGGTTGTATGTTGGAGCATGTCATAAAATAGTTTACCAGAGAGGGCTACCTGTTGACAGAAAGTACGTGGAGAAACTTTTGACCCTACATGTTAGGCCAAAGAGCAGCTTCTTTTGACATGCTCTTTGGAAGTCTTCCCTGGGAAATTATGGGTACAGGTAAATCCCAATCCTGGACAGATTGTGAAAGCCTGGAGATTTTCTGCTAGAGGTGATTCTGGCTGTTCTCCTATTTACATGTGCATTTAAATGATTTCCCTCAAAGTTTCATGATCCAGAAAGAAGGTAAAAGTGTTTAGTTCTACAGGAGGCCAACAGTCAAATGCCTGTGAGGGAAAAGCTTACAAAAATAAGAAAAGGGGCAATTTTTACTTGGAAACTTTTCTGTGATTGAAGTTTCTTCCTGCAATTTTTTTCATTGAACTATATGCAGCTTGTCTTATGCTTGAATAAGCTTGTCTCGAGCTTGAATATAGTCTTCCTCTGCTTGACCAGAACAGCACCTGTCTAATAAACACCTGATGCTTGATTGACAGGCTCCATGTACCTTCCCCAGCAGCACCTGGTTGTCAGCAGCTTGCTGCCCTTGTGTCCCTGCTAGGCAGCTGGCAGGTGGCTGCAGAGCAGACCCTGCCCAGAGCCTTGCTCTACCTACCACCTGTCTCACCTGTGGGCTACAAAAATGGTGATGGGCCTTGAGAAGTCACATAAAGAATGGCTGAGGTCACTTGCTCTGATCAATCTAGAGAAGACTTGCTGTTCTTGACTTCCTTATCAGAGGAAGAGGAGGGGCAGGCACTGATCTCTTCTCTGTGATGACCAGTGACAGGAACTGAGGGAATGGCCTGAAGTTGTGTCAGGGGGGGTTTAGGATGGATATCAGGAAAAGGTTCTTCATCCAGAGGGTGGCTGGGCACTGAAAGAGGCTCCCCAGGGAGGTGGTCACAGCACCAGCCTGACAGAGTTCAGGAGGTGTTTGAACAACACTCTGAGGCACATGGTGAAACTCTCAGGGTGCCCTGTGCAGGGCCAGGAGTTGGACTCTAGGATCATTGTGGGTCTCTTATAATTCAGGATATTCTATGATTCTATGATTTGGTGGGAAGAGAAAAGGAGAAATTAACCTCAAAAAAGAAAAGCCTGAAATCTGACAGAACTGATCAAGTGTGCTTGTTTCAAGATGCAGTGAGTGTTTGTAAAGGATACAGAGGCCAGGGACATAATTGTGGCACTCACACAGGGACCCCCATCTGCTCTGGCTTCAGACCTGTGTTGCTGCCTCAAAGTACCCCCAGCCTTGTTAGTCCCTAAGCAAGGTAATCCACCTATGAAAATCAAGTATGCCCTGCCTCTGTAATGATCTGTTGAAAGAGAGAAAAAAGGTTCTATTTTGTAAGGTATGTCTCTGAGTCATCTGCACAACAAGGTATAAGAGTGTTGATGCAATTTGTGTAAAAATTCCTCTGGCTGTGATGTAAAATGCAGTGATTTTTTTTCTCTTTGTTGTATGCTCTCACCTCTAACAAATTCCCAATACTTACTGCATAAGAAGATTAGGTTATTTAGGTTATCTACGTACTTTTTTGGAAACCCAGGACACCCTGCCATACTATCCACGGCTAAATTCAGTATTTTATACTCTGCAGTCATCTCTGGTCTTGTTTTACTCATTAAGCCCAAAGAATAAGGTGTTCCCACAGTCCATCCCCCTGGCAGGATCCCCAAGCAACATCTGGCTTGGATTATTTATGCAAGGAAGGGCAATGAAGTTGATATGCTAGTGTCTGAGGGGCTTGGAAGACCTCTCGGGGCTGTCTTCTCTGGAGCAGACAGGAGCAACAGTGTTGCCACACTCTGACCTAGCAAATTCACCTCCTAGATGACAGGAAATAATTAGGATCTAAACCCAATCTAGAGCCATTTGGGACAATGACTAAACTTCTGCAAAACAGTCAAATGACACCTGAAAGAGGGTGAGGAAAGCCAGCAGATGGTGTCCTGGGCTTTGATGCTGCCACGGCATGCCTGGCACGCTGTGTGTTGTGGTTCAGAAGACCCTCAGCAGCCCATGGCAGTGGGCTGTGACACTCCATTTTGGCTGCAGGTCCTGGTGGGACGCACCCTTTGCTGCAGCAGGCTGACAGAGGCTCTGCCAGCCTGCCTGGGTTGCGAGGTGTGATGGAGAACAGAGGCCCCAGCGCTGCCCTGCACGCGGTAAAAACATGCCTTGCCTTGGGGTACTGTGGCATCAGGGTGGCAAATGATGGTGGGTGTTGTTAAAAGACTTTCATGCAACTGCCTTTGCCTCTGTGACAAGCAGAAGCTGCTAGATGGAACACGTTTTGTTTCTAATCTGTTTTGAGTGTATCATAATATACACATACTTGAGGCTTATAGTTCAGCTTTCTTCAGGATCTTGGAACACCTGTTTAAAAAATGCACGAGAAGGGGGAAATATCTATTTCAATGTTAATACTGAATATGTGCACAGAATTTAATTTTCTAAAAGATTAGGTAACAAGAGAGGTTCTGAGAGTTTTAAATTGAGAGATTTGCTTGCTGATCTGTTACCAAATGCACTGAAGAAACCTGGAACATGATAAGATGGAAACTTGACCAATTGCCTGTGCTTGTAGAGAGAACTGCAGATCCCTGTGCTTCAAGAGAGGGACGTCTATCTTGGAGGAACTGCCTGTTTTGAACTAATACAATAGGGCATTTTTTCATGCTGATGAAGTGAAGAAGTGGGTGGAGATTACACATAAAGAGGCTATATCAGTAACCAGCCAGCTGACTGCATATTCCTCCTTTCAGTCTCTTGTTGGTGCCTCTAGTCAAGCTAAGCCCTGGGTTGTATGTTTCACTGTGTGCACAGAACACGGATGTTCAGCTAAAGGGTCAAAATAGTGTTGAGGAAACCCAGACACTGCAGGGGATCAAACTGTCTCCTGAAAGGTTCCTGAAACACTACTGGCTTCCGACTGTTCTCACCAATGAACATCATTGAAGTCACTGGCCTGCAGAAACTCGCAAACTCTCAAATAAGGGGAGGTCCTCTCCCCTGGAAGGGTTTCCTTTTGACATCCTGTTTCTGTGTAGGAAAATCCCTCCCACAGTTAACAGTAGTCAACAAAGTATTTGATTTTTTGACACCTGTGGATCATAATCTAGCCCTAGCTGATATTTCTGGAGGGTTTGTTTCCATTTTTTGCACCAGAGGCTTCTTAAGAGAGAACTGACCATCAATGCCCCACTCTTCTTTCAAGCCCTTCACATGATGGCTTGTGTGTTTCAAGCCATTCTGTGGGTGGGAAAGGCAATGTTTTGGGAATGCAGCTTAATTATAAGCAGCTGATGACGACAGGGCTCTGGAGTTGTTTTCCTAATTGGTTAGGGCTCTGACTTTGAAGGTGGGTGGTTTTTGTGTCTGTTTCTGTCCTGAGTCATTGTAATGTCACAGTAAGCTCACTCCAGGGTGTGCTTCACCAGGCAAAGTAGTGACAATGTTGGAAGCAGCACACAGCTGTTCCTGATGAGGACCCAGCATGGTCTCTCACAGGCACCTACCCTTTTTCTCTGCAGGTAGCATAGAGGGGAAGCAACCTCAGCATCTAGGTCCTAGATGTGTGGCATGTATGTACCGGCTTCGTCCTGCTTCTCTCTTCAAAGGCTGATGGAGCCATGTGCTCTTTTGCCCTCATAAAAATGCCCCAGAGGCATGCAGTATAGTGAGAAGACAAAGCACTGGAGACCAAAATGTGGATTTTGGTGCTTCTGCTCAGCCAGTATGAATGTATTAGCCTATGCTAAAAGACCACAAGATGTTTCCACAGACCTAGGGCTGCTACAGAGGGACTGTGACCAGTGGGACAGGGCTGCACTGGGGCTGGTGGGTCACCTTCTCCCTGTCGCCTTTCAGGGAAGGACACTGCAAGCTGAACATGGAGAATGGTGCAGCTGTGCAGCAGTACTCCAACACCCACATTATGTGTAGAGGGAGGTGAGGGAGGGCTAGGAAGGGATCCCAGCCCGTGTAGTGCTGGATGTTCTGATATCTGCCCTTCATGCCTGGTAGGGTGGGACAGACCAGCTTTTGACAGTGGGCAGGCCCTTGGTGCCAGGTCAGGTGCCAGGAAGGCTTACTAAAAGGAAGGCTAAAAACCAGAGAAGGTGTTAGCAACAGCACCTGGTGTGAGGGTCCCTTCCAACTTAGCTTATGTTGTGATTCTGTGAGCTCTGGGTTTTCTGGTCGACAACACTCAGTGGAATTGACCCTCCATTATAACCACTTATGCCATTAATGTTTGCTGTAGAAGAAAAGGAAAACTTAACAGTAAAATCCCTTCTCATGTTTTTAACAGAGGTATTTTGCTTTTCTGGGAAACCTTGGTGATCTGTATTGGAAAAAAAAACAAGAGCAAACTGTGCAAGACATCCCAAAAGAACACTGATCCAAGCTTTCTGACACACCATGTGCTCAGTGACTGCAACATATTTCATATTTTACACAAAACCTATTAGAAAAATGCTCAGAGTCTGTTTAAAAATAGCATTTCCCCACTATTTTTTTTAATGTGTCTTACTTTCTAAGAATGAAATGTTTTTTCCCCCTCAGGCTAGCTATCTCAGTCTGGCAGGGAATAATAGTTTATGGCCAGTAAAAATGTTAGCTCAAAATATCCATCATAACTTTACATGTATATAATAAGATTATAGTTTTAAAGTCACTAGATTTGTTACCTGTAAAAAAAGAGTCTTCCATTCTTAAAGGCATTACTGCTTTGTAAGAGGTTGCTTCTGATTAAAATAAACTCGTAATTAATTTAAAGAATGTCCATTGTATTTTGGGAATTTCTAGGAGGAAAATGGGCTGTAAAGTAAAGATGTCTGGTCTCAGCTCTGAGTAAGTTCTAAGAATTCATCCTAGTGCCAATTTGCAGCTTGTGCATAGTGGATTACTGGATGTTGTGTGCTGCCTGACTTCTGTGGCACTGAAATGGAAAAAAAAATCTTGCAGTAGTTATTTTGCTCTGTGTTTGTATCAAAGATCAGTGATGTGAAGCTGTCCACATTAAATTTTAGGACTAATGCTGTAAGTCAATTATTGTAGAAAGAGCAGGTGAGGCAGTCAAAATCAAGTGGCTTACTACATGTTGCATTTTTATGCAGTATCTGCCTTTTTCCTCTATAACCACAAAGCATGTGCTTAGAAACCATTTAATCTGCACAAATATTTATGTTTAATTTTTATATACTTATATATCAGCATGTAAACATGTCTCTCCCTACAGTTGCAGATGTATGTATGTGTACTTACTTATAAATGTACATAACTCCTATCTATAATATGAATTGAATTATGAACTTCATAACTGGTAATATGTTTACCTATGCCATCACTATTGCTTCAGCCCAGCTTATTTGCTTTTCCATGATGTAGTGCATAATTTTTAATAAGCTTACCTTTCTCTACTGTTTCTGCCTTAAAAACCCTCAAAAATGTTTAGGAAGTTCTGTTGAAGAGAAAAGCTCTTGACTGAAACCAAGTTTCTTGTACATGTTGTTGAACTGGGCACTATACTGCAGTGAATGGTAACCAAAACTTCACCTTCCAGGCATAGCAAATCTTTCCATTGGTGGCAAAGAGGCTGAGGAAAAACCGAAGAGGGAATTGGGGGAAATAGCTTCAAATGTGACCAAATTGCTGGATGACTCTATTGTCAAAAGGTCACATTATTTCTATAGGCAAATGTGTGCAGCTCTGCTGAGGTCAGAAGAAGGAGGAAGAGGAAGAGGAAGGCATATCGAGGAAATAATCCTTCCTGTATGACCTCTGGGAGCTGCTGCTTGACGTATGTGGAGCACAGAAGAAGGAAAGAACAGGAAGGGAGCACACACAGCACTCTCAAGTGGAGAATTTTTCTGAGACACTTTCATTGCCCACAGAAATGCTGTTGAAAGGGACCTCTTCATCTCATCCAGTCCAGCTGCCTGCTTAAAGCAGGACTGTCACTGGTGCTTTGTTAGCTTCGTTGTGGCTTTCTTCAGTCAAGCCTTGAAGTCTGTCTGAGATGCAGACCCCCAAACCTGTCTCAATAACCTGTTCCAGCACTGCATGCCCTGCCTAGTTGATAAAGCCTTCCTCCTCCTTGAACCTCCCAATCTGTGCTTCTTGTTTGTGGAAGAAACACAATCTTGCTACAGTCATAAACCCTTGCTACAATCTGCCACACCTGAATAAAGTTTTGCTCCATCATCTTGGCAGCTGTTGCTCCAGCGGGTGGATATTGGATTGTCTCTTAGCCCTGTCTTGAAAATGGCTGTTATAGGTGAGTGCAGAAGGCGGTTGTGGGACCACTCTTAGCTGTGGCCTGTGTAATAATCATTCCCATCAGCAGGTGGTTGCCACAGCTGAACCTTTCTCAAGTTGTGCTTTCTAAGTCAGTTAAACTGGGCCCACCTACCCCATGAGTGTGAGTGCAAATGGAAGAGAATGATGGCTGACCCCAAGCAAAGGGATCATGGCCACTGATTTCTTCCAGGAAGTCCTCTCCAAGATGTGTCAGTTAGCAAAAAGTTAAGTCATTAACAACAGTAATGTGACTCAGCAGTGTCTTCTCCAAACTAATAATCTGTATTTCCTTTGCAATCAGGAGATTTGTGTATCAGGGGGTGGTTCTTCATCCCCTAGAGGGTGTCTAATAGAGACAGAATGAACTCTTACACTCTCTATTTCTCTCCATCATCTACAGAAAGTTTCGTTCAATTATATGCTGAAACCAGCTACTTATCTTTAAGGGTGCTAGCATTAAAGTGAAACTCATTTCTCCCAGTAGATCTGGATGTATACCAAAGAAAATATTTGCAAACAAAGTCTTGAAAACTTGCTTTGTCTTTCAGAACTTCTTTTATCTGGTTTCCAGAAACACTATTTCAAGTAATATTTTATATGAGGAATATTTCACAAGCAAATGTGTTGTTGTGGTGCACGTACTCATGTGGTGCATGCCAAACTGCAGGTGAAAGCTTGGCCACTGGTGAAGTCTGCAAGCCCTGGTGCTGGCTCCAAGAAAATGGATTCAGTCCTACCCCCTGAAGAACGCTGGAATTGTTATCATCTGGGTCAGGGAGAGGAAAAACCATTTTATGTCTCTAAAGACCAGCCTCTCTCTTCAACTTGCCCATACTGAATTCTTACATCCCTGCCCACAGAGAGCAGGCTGACATTTCTTTTAGGAAAATATTTGTTGGGATGTTACAGACAACATGATATTTTCCAAAAATCTATGCCCTGTTAGTGACTGCAACTCAAGCAGAAGAGGGTAGCTTAGTTAGATTGTATGCAAATGGTTCACCTCACTCTTGTTCTTGATAACTTCGATTCTGTCTGAACTAGTTACTGGAAAAAGATTACTATTTCCTCAACTTGTAAGCCATCTGTCCGTAGTCCCCCAGCCAGTGTTTTTATTAACACTTTTTGTTTTAATCTATTTTAGTTTATTCTATTTTGTTACATTTCAAAGCAAGTGAGTCAAAATCTGTGTCAAAGAGATTGTTCTCTAAAATGGATTATTACATTTAAAAAATTTATTGTCTTTATCACCCAATCTGGAATCTAAAGAACCTCCTATACTTTAGATTTATAAATAAAATTTTCATGATTTCTTAATGGATGCTAGTGCTGAGACCACCTAGGAAACTTGACTGTTTCCACTGCTACAACCACCACCACTGTTTATATACTTTGCTGGAACAAGCTCACATGAATAGCTACCGGAGTTTTCATTATATTATTATTACATTGATAGAAATAGCTCATGTTCAGGGAGCTCATTTTGTAAATGACATTAAAATCATCAGTATTAGAATCAGTTTGGAAAAGAGATTTAATTTCCCCCTGTGAAAAAAAAAAAAAAAGAAAAAAAAATGTAGCCTCTCATTTTAAAAATTTTTAACTGCTGTTGAAAACCCAAAAACCAAATACCAGCATATTCTTGTTCTGAGTTGTTGAAACATCTTTCTCCTTCATTTTTGCAATCAACATTGCTATCTTTTTGGGATTTATGTACACTTTCCATGTAAGATCTGATAGGCTTTGAGGAAAATCTTCTCAGATAGGTTTTCTTGGACTTGTCAAGTTTTATTCCAGTGAAACATAATGTGAAATAATCTTAGTGTGGGTACTTGAAAAGAAGTATTACTATTTTATTAGAGGTACTGATCTTGCTTCCCATTTTTCTTAAGCTGTCCACACTGAAAGCTATTTTCTAGCAAACTGAAACTGTGTTAACTTCCTCAGCCACATATTTCTTCTATATTCTTCTTCTTTTTCCCTCCTGGTTATCTTGTCTCTTGGCTATTTCAGATAACCAGCGTAATCCTGTTCATTCAAAAGAAATAAATTCTCAAAAGCAGTGAAAAATTGCAGGTTTATCAGTCTTCTAGTAGGAAGCCTTACAGATGTGAAGCTCCTGGATCTCAGCTTCAGAGTCATCTGCCAACCATCCCAGCCATCCCAAGGTTGTATTCCTTTCCAGGACCTCCAGTTGTGAGGAGGTTCGTGCCCAGACAGGACCCAGCAGTCCAGTGGTCCTTGTCTTTTGAGACTAAGCTTTTTTGGTGTTCTTTCCCTCTGTCCCAGTCCTTGCCCTGTCCTCCTCTTCCTTTGCAGTCCTGCTTTTTCTCACAGAGGCTTCATCCATGTGGTGTGCACTGAAGGCTTGTTCTGTGGATCCATGCTCTCAGTGTTCAACCTGCCATAGCAGCGGTTCTCTAAACATGGGATGGGAAAGCTACTGGCTGAGGGTATCCCATGAATTAAGAAAAGTCCCAAACATGTCTGAGAATTTTTCACAGAGGGCATTTTAGTCTTCCAGCAACTAATGTGCAGAGGCAGATAAAAAGACATGAGTCTCATGTTTTTAGTTTTTGTCAGCTTCCTCTTTCTACTTAGTATGCTTTAGAAAAAAAACCCAAAACCATCACAAAACCCCAAACACCAACGAGAGAGGTTCAAAATAGTAGCTTCACAATACTGAGGGTTTTAGTGGTAATCTCTGTAGACAGTTCCCTCCACAGCCACTCCTTCTTTCACCAAAGCTTACCTCCCCTTGGGCCATTTCCATCCCTAAAAGCCAAAAGCTGAGAAAAAGAAAAGAAGGCAATTTAACCTGAATTATGTCATTTATCCAGGGCATTACACTGTTTTACAAATAGTTGTGTTGGCACAACCAAGAGGTCATTGACCTGCACGGCAAAGGCAGGAGAAAGGAGAGAAGAATTTCTTAAGCTGATTCTGCTGCCAAAACCAAAGTATTGTGAAACTGTCACACTGTCACATTCTGTAAACACTTGCTTCCAAATATTAACAAGTGAAAATCGGTGGAGAAGGCACCTCCAGACCAGAATGCTTTCGAAGGCTTGGTGGTTGCTGCAAAGGCGTGTAAGAGCCACCCCAAGCCTAAGACATAGGTAGTCTTTCAGTGCTGTACCAGGACAATACGGATTCTGATCCTTTCAGAGGAAAATTGTAGCTCACACAAACCAGTTCAACAGCTGCAAAACTGAAAAGTGTGGATTTTATTCTTAAATATGCACATGACCACCCAAGTGAGGTAATCCCATTGGCTGGAACTGTTCAAATGAGGCTAACATCTGACCACAAGGGCGTAAGAACTTCCAGCATATCCAATTAGGAGGATAAAAGTAACTGCCCTCCTGGATCACTAATTATTTTCAGAGCACACAGTGTGATGAAAACCCTTCCAAAAATCAATTCTGTATTAGAGCAGTTTGACTTACAGGTGGTGCAGAATGGAACATTACCAAGTGCATTGCAATTAATTATGCTTTCAAATTCACCGACTAAATTTGGCTGTGCAATTACATAAATAATAACTGAAGGGAAAGGTTGTATTTTGGAATTACACATTAGAATAGATAAATACACCTCTTGCCTTAGCTGCTTGTTCCTGTGTCATGGCAGGCATCTAGCTAGGGAGCCCTGTCTGTTGCAGATAAAATGCTCGTGTAAATGCAGTCTCCACATCCATTTGAATGCACAAGTGCCATTTTCATGTACTCAGTGTAAATAAGCTCTTCCTTTAATATAGTTGCGTATCTGACTCAAATATCAAAGGGAATGACATTTCAGCAAGACAACGACCAAACAGTAACATCAAAGAGCCTGATCTGGCAGCCCCTGCTCTTTTCAGAGGATATTGATTCAAGCCCTCGATGTCACTGATTTCAGTCCAGGTGTGCTAAACTGACCCCTGCATGCTGAGAAAGTGGGTCAATGTGACTGACACATTCACAGAAAACTGAAAATTTCTTTTCTCAGTCTTCAAATTACCCTTCCATTTATTCTGCAATTCTTGAACACTGTCGATATTAAAAATTGTCGCACAGATGTTCAACAAATGACCTCGAAAATATAATTTGAAATTATTGGTTTAGCTCACACAGTTTAAAACAATGAGAGTAGCTGGGTATCCTTGGGTAAAGAGAATGCTGCAGTGATGGAAATTATACCCCTATGACTAGACCTTTTGTTGGTGGATTCCCACAAGAACCATTCCTTTTCTTACCTTTTTTAATATGCAGAATTTGAACAGCTACATTAACTTTAATCCAGGTGCTAGCAGCAGGGGATTGACACAAGTGCATTTCCTGTCACCCTGGTAACCTTGTGTCTTGGAAGGGCTCAGCCACAAGTTGGCTGCAGATGAGTTTGAGCAGACAGGAGGATTGGTGAGCAGAGGGACTATATTCCTGTAGCTAAAGAAATCTCTTGAACTCCTGTCTACTCAAAGCAGCACCGGTGGATAACTGCAGAAACACTGGAACAGGTTGCCCAGAGAGGTAGTAGATGCTTCATCCCTGGAAACATTCCAGTTCAGGCTTCTAAGCAACCTGATCTAGTTAAAGATGTCTCTGCTCATTTCAGGGGGAGTTGGGCTAAATGACCTTTGAAGGTTGCTTACAACTCAAACTATTCAATGATTCTATGAAAAACTGTCCCCATGAGCTTCCGGTGGCTCCAGAGTCCAGATCCTACCCTTAATAATACACTTAGTTCAGTTATCCACGCTTTCACCATGCCTTGGATATACTGTGGTAATTAAGACAGTCTGGGAATGGAGGCCTCTAGCCCTTTACAGAACAGAGCCTCTGCAGCAGCACAGGCTGTGCAGAGCACCTCGGATCTCCTCTTCACGTTCTCCACCATGTCTTTGCATGGATCATCAAATCAAGGTCAGAATCTCCTGCTGAGGCCCAAAAGAGCAATGAGATCTTTGACTCCTCCAGAGTCCCTACTGCCCACTGACTCGAAGCATGAGATTTATTGTTCCTCTCTTTAGCTGCCTCACAACCAGGCATCCAGAGTGAGCCAACTCTTTGCTCCCTAAAGAAATCTGTCTCTCTGTCTATGGGCAGTTGAAAGAGCTCAGCTGAGATACCAAGCTTTTAGATGGATCAAGTGAGGAGAGAGGATTGAATCCCAGCAGAAGTCAGTGTGAATGAAGTGAGTAAACTTGTACTTTCTGGATGTACTTGAAGGTCGTTGGAATTGCCGAAGTTCCTGAGTGATGACCCTTGTCACAGATTTCACTCTGCTGGAATAATGTAATTCCTGGTCATTGAAACAAGCTTCAGCTTTTTATCTGAGCATCTGGAATGAATTCCTCCAGGAATTAAGGCCAGTCATGAATCACACCTCCTTCTGCTCCAAGTGTATGGTCCAGTTCTTTGCTAGGTCATTTCTTTGGTCATCCCTATCATTAATTCACAGCAGTGTGCCTATTAAAAAAATAAACAGCTTGTAAAAGTGCCTGTGCAAGAACAACCAAAGAAGAACAAGACAGAAACCTCCAAGCCCAATAAAAAACCTCACGGATTACCAATGTGAGACACTCCACATATTTCTCCTGCAGAGGGGATGAAAGAGAAAATACCTCAGGACAGGTGTTAATGATGCTGCTAAAGGTCTGATGGGGGGTTCTGTATGTGCAAGAGAAAAACCAGTAAAAATGGAAGAGATACTGAAGATGGGAAGTGGCTTGACATCTTTCCAAAAAATGTAAACTGACCTGGAATTTGCATGAATAGTTTCAGATAATGTTTTTCTCTGCTTCCATGACTAGAAGCTGTCTCAAGATCTTTTACTTACAGCAGGTTTGGGGTTTTTTGTTGGTGTTTGTTTGGTTTTTTTTTTTTAATATTTCTTCTTTATTCTGAAGCTTAAAGGACATTTGTCTGATTCTGTATCTGTGGGATACATTTGCAGGATGAAAGATCTGGAAACGCATGTAAAAACCTTTTGGATGCAATGGTAGAATTTACCATTCTCTACCCAACTGCAAAGAAATCCGAATGTTTCTAGTACTATGACGAGCAGAAAGCTCTGGCTGTTTAACTGCCACCGAGCACTTCACTTTAAAAATGGATAGATTTGGAGCATTTCCCAGATGTCGCACTGTCACTTCTGATTGACACGCTGGAAGAGGAAGTCAAACGAGGAAGTGAGTTCAGGAATGGTGAGGGTGTCGTGGGTCCCTCTTGCTTGCAGGGACCAGCCAGGAATCTAGCAGCTGGCTGGGGGTGGGTGTGTGTGGGGTGTAGTCAGCCTGTTGATTTTAGGCACCCAACTTAGATGCCTATTCCTTTCCATTGCCTATATAAGGAATAGAGTCTGGCAGCCGTGGAGCGTGGGGAGCCTGAATTGCCCATCATTGTCTTACTAGTTGTCATGGCAACGCAGGCAGGCACCTAGAGGAGATGGTCTGAAAGTGGTCCCGGCTGACTTGCGAACACACACCCCAGCTTGTATGCAAGTGAGACAGCTGTACAGAGCCCATCCTGGCTGGGGTTCAGCTCCAGCACCCTCACAACTGGAAGGAGCCGTGGTTTGAAGCTGCCCTTTGCGAGCCCCAAACAACAAATCTTTGTCTTTCCATCTGGTTTAAGGCAAACTTGAGCATGGAGGACACGTGGTGCTGCAGGAGGCAAATTCTCCATCTGCATGCCTCTGAAGCTCTGTCAGTGCTAGGAGAGAAATGAAACTGCTTTATTCGTGGGACACACCCCAACACAGGGAGATACCCTCATGAAGACAGCACTGCATCCCATGCTTTCCTCTGTAAATTACAAGATACACTTTAAGCTCCTTATGGAATTGATCAGTTAATTAATCAGTTTATCTGCCTCTGCCCTACATTTAAATTTAAATCTTTGTGGCAATTCCATCCAAATCTCTTAAGCTCTGCTGAAAAAATCAGCAAGCAGAAGAACCAGTAGCCTGTAAATTGCTACTCATACAATAAGGTCCATTTTGGTTGTTGAACTATTTGTGTTATTTGGAGATGCTCTTGCACCTGCAGAGGCTAAGTCCACTCTTGATTATTGGAACAATTGTGCAAGTGAAGGAATTGGGTAACCTCATAGTGATGCAAACTATGTAGTTTTCTATGAAGGCATTAGCAAAGAGTTGCAAGCACTCAGAATTAATTGCAATAATGAGCTGGGATTTAAAATCTCCGTACTCAGTTTCTGGCTACATCGCAAATTCATCCCCAGAATTGACTCTCTATTACCACCTTTTGCACCCTTTGACCATGGCAATGGATTTTTTTAATGTACTCAAAAAAATAGCAAAATAGTTAAATTTCAAGTACGGCTAGCAATGTGCTTGAGCTCAGCTGGGATCCTAATATATGGAAGCTGCTAAAACCCCATGTTTTTATTTTGGGCAACTGTATATTCAAGAACAGCTCTGAAATTCAGAACACAGGCTCAGGTCAAGGCAGGATTACTGGGGTAGGTCTTGAGCTCTGGTCTGTACTTGTAGTTTTGAGGAACCCACATGTTCTAGTGGATGTTTTAGACTTTGCCTTGCTGCTTACTTTGGACCTCACTGTCTTCTTGCCTTGTTTTAAGCCTGTACAAGGACTACATTCATCTGAACCAAAAAGTAGTCTCTGGTTATAAAGTCTGGAATTTATATGTCTTTCAGAATAGTTTTTCAGCTCTTAATTTTCACATCATCACTTCCAAAGCCCTACATCACCATGCATGGATCAGGCAGACATATTGTTTTAGAATGAGATGTGGTCTGATATCTCTCAGTTCCGGAAACAGGGATTAAAACTGTTCCAGCTAGTACATGTAGAACTCTATAAGCCTATAGAAGATTTTTTCTCTTTCCAGCATATAGATACCAGTTTTGATGTTAGCAATTTGGCTCGTTAATAACTGATTTACATTTCCCAGATAGAAAATTGCTATCTGCCACAAATTTATAAAAGAGTTTCATATTGTGAAATTCTCTAGCACAGTGAATCCTTTGTGATTTAAACTCAAGGAGTTTGTGATTAAAATTTTAATATGATCATTGCCGT
The DNA here is from genome assembly GCA_013400515.1 of Erpornis zantholeuca. Lineage (NCBI taxonomy): Eukaryota > Metazoa > Chordata > Aves > Passeriformes > Timaliidae > Erpornis > Erpornis zantholeuca. The sequence goes on from VZTN01030915.1 coordinate 297,885, forward strand.
CTCCTGAGATGCTTAAGTACAAGAAAATGTTATTTCCTGCATCTTAGGGTTCATTGTGATGGATGCATTTAAATGCCATCAATGGGATTCTATCTGCTCTGAAAACTAAACAAGAGAGAAAGTCCCTCAAAGCAAGTAAAGAAACGAAAGGATTTATGATCTCTGTCGAAGCACCAAGACTAACCAACTCCACACTATTGTCTCAGTTCAGCTCTGAATTGTCAGAGCAGGCTCTGCAGTTCATTGCAGAAGATAAATGTAGGAAGGATAAGAAAAAGGCAGGTGTAAAACTCCATTCTGTTCCATGAAAAAGCAAGGTCTGCTGGATATTGTCCAGCTTACTTGAATAAATTGATGAGCTGGTTTGCTCCTTACGTCTCTATCAGCTGTTAACTCAGAGCAGGCCTTATGCCAGTAGCTGGAGCTGCTGGGTGGTCCTGCTGCACTGCCTTCTCACAGCCCTGCTCTCTGTAGAGGGGCTGGTGTGGGAGCTGTCGCTGGAAGTGATCCTTCCCAAGGGAAGCTCTCCCGCGGGCAGAACTGAAGCCTTTGCATTGCTGAAGCCATGCTAGTGCTCTGAGGACATGGAAATAAAGGCCAGTTAAAGAAACTGAGTACTATTATTCAATCTACAATGCTTTTTCTCTACTCATCTGTATCTCTGTATGAGTTCTGTTGTGACTGGCTCAAATTTAGCCTTCCTGGGAAACTGCTGGAGGATTTCCTATCCACATCTTATTCTTGGTGAGTACATGATGTTCAAAAGCGCAGAAGATTTGGCTTGCCTTAAGTAATGTTGTCCTGCCTGTTAGGGAGATGGTTGGACCCAACAATCTGAATTCCCCTTTTGGTGCACACTCAGTGTTGTTATTGGCTGTGGTGGCACCCACAGATTTTGGCCAGGCCTGTCGCTTGCAAAGTTGATATACCAAGTGCACAGGCACACCTGCAGACTGAGCAGGCTCCTGTGGTCAGGCCTGGCAGGACTGTGCTACAGGGTGAAGGCTCACGACTCAGCGTGGTCTGGTGGCTGCCCATACAGCTGAACTGTGGGCATTTTCCCTGTCACGGGTTTGGCTGCCTCTCACAAGTGGGGTCCCCACAAATTCCGGAGTATGACTCGTGGGACAGCTGAGACTGCTATGCGTGAAGCCCTTGGGGAAGGATGTTTATCATGATAAAAGCAAGACCTTCTCTCTCATTTGCTTTTAGAGCCCCAGATGAATCCTGGGCTCTTATCTTTACTAATAGAATCTAAGACCTTCAGAATAGTTCCAAAGCTGCATTTAGACAACTGTGATCACTGTTGAGTCCCTGCTCCTGTGTAACAGCTATAACCAGCTCAAATCTTTTGATAAAACCAGTCTTGTAGGAAATATATTTTTCTTTCTCTTTTCCCTAGTAAAAAGTACCTGTCATGTTTCAGATGAAAATAACTCTCTCTGAAGTTCAAAGTCCCTTTTTCCTCACTCTTTTCTCCTTTTCTTTCTGCAATGGCAAATGGCAAGAGGATGAGAAGAGGTGTAACCATTAAGGTTTTTCAGGTTCTGCCTCTTGGTCAAAGTAATGTGAGCCACACTGCAGCTCTCTAACGTTTTTAATTAGTTCTCCGAGTAGTGACTCTTGTAGGACAACGTTGCAGAGTTGTGGAGTCTCCTTGAGGAAGGTCAGGAGCAACAGTTCTCAGGCACAGAAAGATAAGGTGGGTAGGGAACCCCTATCCTCTTCTCTTGTCACGCAAACTATGGCAAGTGGGTGCACAGGAACAGGCTAAGCTGCCCTGATTGCTGATTGGCTGGCGGTCAAATCCCAAAAGCGTAATTTCCACAGGATTGTGGACTTTCTGCACCAAAGAGGAACTTCAGAAATATTTTTAGACTTGAAAAAGCAGTTGGACGGAAGATAAAATATTTTTATGTGTCTGCTTACACATGCAAATGTTGTTTTCTTCATCAGAGGAGTTTTTAAACAGAGTTCTTGTCCTAATGAACTAAAATAGAAAAATAATAATCTTCATCTTGGAATCTGGTAGTATCTTCACTGAAAAATGGTACCAGACATTACCTGTTGACAACATTTGCAGAACCTTAACATGGTTCTAGTTAACTTCAAGCATGCAGAAAATAAGCCAAGGGCTTAATTTTCAAGTTGCATTATCATGGTCATGTCACTCTCCAAAGTATCACTAAATTGTTCCTTTATTTTTTACCTTTGCCAAAGAGGTAGGAGGCTGTTTTTCTCTCTGGAAAAATGCCTGCCTAGAAGTAGAGGTCCAGATCTTTAACAAGGGTAAATTGGCAAAACCCCACCGATTGTAATGGAGCAATGCCGATTTTTGTCAGTTCAGTATCTGGCCCATCAGATTTTCAACTGTTATCACCACAGGCAGAATTCAAATTGACACAGCGTGGGCTAACATGATTGAATGCAGAACAGGCTTCCTGGTTTCCTAAATTATTTTAATAACAGAAAGAATGTAGATGGAATGCCAGGCTAAGATCTCTACCTGGATAAGGGCCCAGATTTTATTTAATTTTTTTTCAAATAAGCTGGTTCCAAAGTCATTACTTTTCCATTATGGAGTCTGTCATGACACGGTCCTCCGGAACAAAAGTCTCAGACTCCCTGCAGAGCTGCACAATCCCACAGCTTTAGGTAGGAAGTATTGTCTTGAATAAGTCCTGTAGGATAAGAGATTTATGGAAATAGAGAAGGAACCTACACCTCTCCAGAACCTGCAATATATCAGGTTCTAAATCCATCTCTGGGAGATATCTGCACCAGATGTTGCATTTCCAGTGGTTCTGATGGGTCATTGCTTCTGTGAACCACCCAAAGCCACCTGGCATCCTGGAGTCCACTGGCTCCCAGGGCTCACATTGATGTCAGGATCCAACCCACCTGTGTGGGCACATTTCAAAGGGTGCAGACACACCCCTCCCTCTGCCCTGCTGCCCTGTGCAGCCTTGGCTGCCTGATGGTGTCCGTGAGAGTCGGGAACACGCACCTCTGCCCCGGGAGCCCTCGTGCACTGTGAGGTGGATGGCACAAGGAAGGGCAGTGCTCTGATGGTGCTGTCCTGGTGGGACAGAAGGAGGAAGCGTTATCCACTCTGAGCCTCGGTGGCTGGTGGAGGTCCCACGGCAAAGCAACCATGAGCCAAGCCCTGTATGAACAGTGTGGGCTCCAAACAGCGTGGGCTGAAATACCTGTAAGAGCAGTGATAATCTACACACAAATAAATTCGCTCATTGAAGGAGCCAAATTGAAAACAAAAACATAACAATTTGATTTTTCTCCCTAGGGGAGAGAGTTGTGTTTTTCCTCACTTGAAAGGATCCTGACATTTTACTTTCATCTACCCTTGTGTCTGAACAAAGGTAGATGATTACTCGATATCTCAGCTCTGATTTGGTGTATATTTTTTATTCCTCTTAGAGATTCAGAGGGTGGTAAAAAGTCTATTCATTAATTAGTATGTCTCCTTCTTTTGACCAGGAATACAAGGGTATCCTTTTCTGTGAATGTCATTTTCTCTCTGGGCTCTTGTACTTTAATTTCCTAGATGTGAAAACAGGAACAGAAGATGGATTAGGTATTGAAACAAGAGGATATGAATTTGACTCTTCTCCTACAGAACTTTTTCTTTCAAAGAGAAAGAACTCTTGTATCTAAGCAAAACGGAATAAAGGACTTTAAAAATCAATTTTAATGAACAAAATGTTTTTATGCTTCAAAAACTTTATTTGGCAGAACAAATTTAGTTGAAAGATAATTCAAAGTTTTGGTGCACTTACCGTTCCTCTGTATTTTCTGTTCTCCCACATACTATCCCAGCAATCTGGCTTTACTTCTCAAGTTATTAATCTAGGGTTTGTGGTTTTGGTGGATAAATAACTGATTTATTATACCTATCACAGCAGTGCCTTGATGTTTAATATGTTGCTGATACACAAATATTAAGTTACAAAGGCAATGTTTGGTATCTCGATGAAGGGGCCTTAGGTGAGATGAGCTTGTCTTCCTCTGCTTTCAAATACACAAGGCTTTGTTTGGAAAAAAAGAAAATTCTCTTCTTGATGAAGGAGGGAACTCGTATATTGCTGACATTTATTTTCTTGGATAGTTGGGGTTTTTTCCTCTTAAAGGTTTATTTGTATTCTACTCTGCCTAATTCTACTATGCACAGGGGGTTCTGTCTCATCCAAATTTTGTCTGTATATTTCATTTCTACCTCCTGCTCGATGGTTGAGCTGTCCTGAGGTTAAAAGGACCAGTGCTAAAATGCTACCAGTGGTGTGGGAGTGGGACACACACCTTCCTCTGCACTGCTGACCTGACACCTGCTCCTTCCTTGGCCTCCTACACTACCAGGCAGGTGTAGTCTCCTTGGCCAAAGGGCTGCTGTTCGGACTGCTAAAGGATCATGTGATTTCTTAGTAATTCTTCACTTCCCTGAATCATGATGAGTGCTTTCTGGGAATGGTAACATTGCCTATTGTGGCAGAGGTCATCTTTGTGAAGGAGTCAGGCTATTCTCAGGGGTGCCCCAAAGAATGTGGAACTCAGCCCAGAATGACCACAAGCCTCACTGCTTTTCAGCATGTACAAATGGTAAGTCTTTGCCCTCCCATCCTCCAGGATCTACGGAGGTTTATGTTTTTTTCTTCCCAAAGACTGGGCTTGATCTGACCAGTGTTCATCAGTTCTCCATTTTTCTGCTTTGGAAGGTGCTCGTATAGGGCATGAAGACCTGAGCAGATGATGGGAAAAGGCACAATCACCACTTCCCTCGGCTGCACCTCCCCTGGAGGCCTCTGTGAATGCTGGATGCCTGGATGCCAGGACCTGTGCTACTCATCCCAAGTCCAGTGTTCGTCCCACTCATCCAAGGGCTTCTTGTGACATCCTCCTTGGTAGCCAGAGCAGGGAGTGTTCACAGCAATGCAGCTCAGTAAACACACATTTAATGGAAAACAACTGAGACTTTTGTTGGAGATTTTTCATCAATTATTTTTATTTAGGAAAAATATGATATCATTCTGATGGTAAGAGAACAAACTGGCAGGCCATCTTTCTGTAACTTCTAAAATATCACCTCTTATTTTTCATTTAGTAATATAAAATAAGAAAGTGCAGAAATTAAATAGCCAAGGCCAAACCCTATGTCTACTTCTTAGCTTTTGCTTCTTTTTCTGCCTTTGGCCAGTGCTTGTAAAACAAGAAAGATGAAGAAAATATGCAAAGGAGCATGTTTTCCCCTTACAATGTGAAAACTCAGAAACTGAAAAAGAATAGTTGGTGGCTTTTTCTGATTTTAAAAGTTACATTTTTGGGGGGGAAAATGTCTTTTAAACCAACCCTCTGTTTTTCAGTGAAGACATGCAAGTTTGGCTCACCACATTTCATGGCTCAGCCTTCTCAGACCACAAATTATAGATGCCGTAACAAATGTCAAAAATACAGCAGAACATAATAAATTGTATATGCAGAGACACAAGTGCAGTCATATATACACACTCACGCATTCACATGTGTATATTTAGTGATATGTGTGTGTGAATGTGTCTGTATAAATACATCTCTGCCTGTGCAGGTCTGTGTGTGTGTGTGCACAGAGGTAAAGTAGATGTGTCTGTGCTCACAAGCCAAGGAAGTCACAGAGAGGTTCTGCTTCAGGTAGATCTCCTTTTTCCCTTGTTGGGGAGATAAGTTTCCATGCAATATTTACCTCTGGTTCCCTCTGTTTTTACTGGTCCTGTAAAAATGCTTTGACCAGAATAAAATCTGGTCGCAGCAGCACTGTGAACCTGCGTTTCCACCAGCTCTTTGGCATATTTGTTACCTGTGTGAGGAGATCTTGAAAGCTTTGCCTGTTTCATAAGAGTGTGGCAATACAGCCTAGAAATCACACTTGGGTTGTGATACAAAAACACAGTCCTTAGAAGTGACTCTTTCAGGTGAGAGTGGAAACCTTTCACACCTGCCAGTACATTTCACCAGGCCACAAGGAGACCAAAGGAAGGAGAATATGTAAATAGCAAGTTCCTCCCACTGAGAAATGCCACAAAAGTTGGAGCAGTGTTTTGTGCAATGTTGTACAGCAGCCAAGCAGAGACAGTAAAGAGGAATTCTTTATTTAGTGGGAAAATAAATTTAAGTGAGTTGGATTGTCCAGATTTATGTTTTGGCTGTTTTAGCAGTTAAGAAGTGCCCACACAAAGTCTTGAAAAAAACATCTTAGTCTTGCATACAAGGTGGTCTCTCACACTGCCCCCAGTACCAGACCAGCAGTTCAGCTCTAATTCAGACACCTTTCTCATGTGGCTGAAGGCAGAGGGAGGGCTCAGGTGCTGGCCCCTGCCCTCCTCATCAGCTCCTCTCTATGTTGTACACATCTCAGCTCCTCCCAGATGTCTCCTCACCTCCCAGCTGTGCTCTGGATGTTGTCACATGCTGGTAAAAACTCTGCATTTTATGAAAAGTCACTATGGGTTTTGTTGCAGGTAGGTAACTCCTTGTCAAATGGACTGGGGGGTTTCTTCAGCTTGCAGCCCCCCCGATGCAAGAGAGATGTCTTGAAGAACAAGTTTCCCTGCCCCTCTGCCTGATGGCTGTGCTGACTGCAAATGCCACATCCCTCTCATCATCCCCATTTTCCTAATTCCTCCATGGGACAGCCAAGAAAAAGTGATGTGGAAATCTTTGGCTGAACACTGAGTGACCCTGTGTGTCCTCCCAGCATGACTCTAGGCTCATGGGTCTCTTGGCTGGGCTCTTTCTCTCTGGTGTTTCCACTGATGTGTAAACTGATGTGTTTACACTGCCCCGGTTCCAGTGCCGCTTTGACGGCAGTCGGTCCTGGGATGTCTGCTCTGCCTTGCTCCATCTTCAAGCCCATCCTGCTTCTTTGCAGCCACTGTTTAAACTCTGGCTAATTGTAATCCCAAACACACTGCTCTTAAAACAGCAGTTGCATCTCCTTCTATCACTGCGGGGGTGTCTCACTCCTAAGCTAATGCCTTCCTGTGTGGGTTTCAAATAGGTAGCTCAAGGATCAAGAGAAGAATTTATGAGACACTGGCAGAGTCTGCCCTCAAATAGTGTGATTTGGGTCTTCAGTCTTCCATACTACTCCCAACTTTGATGCAGTTACTTTGGTTTTCAGCCTGGGGCTGTGATAACTGACCTCCTTTCCACACTGCCATCATCTCTGACTATCACAAGTCCTGCAGATAACAAGAGGTTGGGCATGCTGGTCTCTCACATAGCAACCTTTATGTCTGGATCCTCCCTTAGCACCCAGCAAAAGGGGAGATGGATTTTGCAGTGTGATCTGAAGGTGCCTGGCCTCTGATGCCTCAAAAGGAAGCAGAGGGATGCATGATCTATCCACTAATATGTTCAATTCCAGAGGCCACAAGTTCCTTTACAAGTACATGTGGTTTGATAGGGGATGGAGTAGATGACTTTAAAGGTCCCCTCCAACTCAAACTGTTCTCTGATTCTATGAATGTACCCCTAGAATGAATGGCCTCTATGCACAGACTGGTTTGCAGAGCTGTTATGGTGTGGAAAGTTCCTGTGCCAAAAGAGGCTCCCTTGATTAATTGTATTTCTGCATGATGTTTATTCTGTATTTTTTTGTGCAACAGTCCATTGTCAGACATGGTCAGAGCTTTTAGGGTCCCCACACTTGGAGGTGTGCAAGCCCAGTACTTTTTATCCCTGTTAAGTATCAAAGAGGAGTGTGAAATTCTATCTGTTTTTAAGACACTCATTGAAATCTATTTCTGTTGCTGCTAAAAATATGTCTTTATTGTGTAGAAAGAAAGAACTTCTGGCTGAGCAGCTGCTCCAAGTGATCTGCAAATGTGCTCTCAACCTCAGGTACAGAGCAGAGTCCCATGGCCCCTGGTTTGACCATGCAGAAAGCAGTAGTGAAACAGATGTTGGCAAACCTGTTGGCAAAGTTATGACATTTTTCCTTCCAGTGAGTTATTTTAGCTACAGAAAAGGAGTTCCTGCTGCCAGGCAAGTGCTACAGTCACCAGTCTACCCTGCCATGTGCAAGATAGGTGTAAACCTACTGGAGTAAATCAGACTGACCTAGAAACAGCAAGGCAGTTTAATCCCAGACTCAGGACTGAGACAGCTGTGGGTGTCAGGAAAACAGGAGTTCATAGCTTAAAGAAAAAAATGAAAATAATATTCATCCTCATCTGACATGCAAAGTAACCCTCCCCTTAGAAAGGCAGGTCAGCTGAGCTTTCAGGAAAGCCTATGTAAGGATCCTCATGAAGTGGCTGAGGAGGGCTTTCCTTGACAAGACAGCTGTGTGCTGCACCACACCAGGCTCTCTAGAGAATGGGGAATCAGACTATTTCCACTTTCTGACTTATTTTTTGTAGCTAGTGTGTCTACCCTGGCTTCTGTCTATCCCCCACATTTCACAGAGCAGGTACTTCTGCAGACACCTGTGGCAGCTTTGGAGGGACTCCCACAAGGATTTGCAGTTTTCCTTGTTTCTCAACTATACATCAGGATTACCCAGAAATCCAGCCCAGTCAGGTAATGTATGGGTCCCATGAGAACACTTTTCATTCCCTGCTCTTAATAAATCATAAATTTAGAGTACAGTCAGATACTGGCAAAGAGACAATGCTGGAACTTACCCGGAATCATGAATGACACAGTCATCTTCTTAGGTCAGTAGGAAGAATTCTCATTTGATCCAAAGGTGTTTTATTAATATCACTGGCTGGTAGAGCATTAGTCTTATCAGTAGAATAATCAGGCTGTAGAGGCTCAAAAAGCAGAAAAGATACTTAGAGCCATTTTCACTGAGGGCCAGTTTGGAATGTGACATAAGTGCTGGGTCACACTTGGAAATCGCTCAGCTGATCACACATGTTGGATATGCCAAATTTGTAAAGTCAGCTGGAATGGGTGGTGCTTTTGATTAACTTAATGCTATGCTTCTGTCCAAAACAAAAGGTAGTTTTACTCAATTGAAAGTGTTCCTAGGTAGCATAGGCTAAGTAAAGATACCTTTGTAAATATTCCTTGAATAAGCTCTAAGCAACTCCTGGTTTCATTTAAACTGCTTATATAGGTTAGGTAGGAAACAGTTTGTGGTGCTGAAAATTAGATTTTAAGATCTCTCATGAGGTCTGTGACACTTATGTTTTCAGAGATTTAAAACAGATTTCTGTTTTCACTTTTGCATTCTGAAGGGGATGAGCCTGCATGAGAATGTCATTTGCGTTGTTATGTGGCTGGACCATGAACCTTACAACACACAGTTTGCTCCACATTTCAGTGACAGCTCTGATGCAACAGAAAAGTCAGAGGGCAATGCACACATTGTATGCAAACAGGAAAATCACTCCTTCTGGGATCTGTTAATAAGTGGTAAATGGCTTCACACCTTTGCTACAGCCTATGCTCAGGGACAGCAGGGTGCTGTAACAAGAACTCAGAGAAAGGTTCTTGGTGAATAGGACAGACTGAACACTCTACCTGCCTGCTGAAAGACAGAAGCCTATCAAAAGGAAAAATGGGAAATGAAGAGCATGAATAAGCAACCCATGCTGTCTAAGAGCAAGCAGTTGTGTGACAGGCCTGGTGTAGAACAAAAGCTACTTAGGTTTATACCTGTTTAAAAATTAAGTTAGTTACAAATGACTGAGAGATTGAAAAGTAAGCCAAATCCTGGCTTGAGAAAATCTCAGTGCTTCAGATCTCAAGGGTTCCTTTCTTTGGATGTTGAGAAGATTATTACTGTTTATAGGCTTCCCTTTGCTTCTGTATCATTCTATTTAGTGACCTCTGAGGTGGCACACAGTCCCTGTGCAGGATGGTCCAGCATCCCTAAATAAAAGAGGGCCAGGAAACAAACCAAGGATCAGCCCTGGCCACCTACACTGCAGAGAAAAATCTGGGGACTTCTCTCCCTAGGACTGGTCCCAGCCAGACCCACAAATGAAACAGTGTTGGGTAAGGCTCCCCTTGCCTCCCACAATATCCATCCCAGCCCACACCATGCCTTCAGCACCTGCAGCACCTTCCTCCCCTCTGGGCGTGCAACACCCTCCATCCACCAGGTCTGTGCTATAGAAGCACCACTCTGGTGGAATTCAGGACAACCCTTGGATTATACAGAATTAGTATAATCTTCTGTTATCTTAGGGCCAATGGGACACCAGATAGGGCCCAGGAGAAGCCCATGGCCAAGCACTTGGTGGATGGTCACAGGCAGGCTCTTTAGTGGGCAGTGGCTGTTAGCAGCCTCTGTGTGAGCCAGGCTGTGCTCCTTGGCCTGGCAGGAGGCAGAGATATTCCTCACAAACTCATTGCATAAATTTTCTCCTCTGTGGTCGCTTTCACCTGCATTCCTGTGTCTCATTTGAGCTCCCTGGCATGGCTTCTCTCCTATCTCTATTCCTATAGACGAAGCTATCTGTCAGCTGCTGCATAGGCAAGGGCAAACCTGGTTCCATGCATCACAGAGTTGAATCAGAAAGGAAAGGATTAAAGTTGCTCAAGCAACGACAAATCTGGCATTTCTGAATTCTTGTGGGATAAGCATTATTGTTACAAATGTTTTCCCAAGCAAGTGCTGATTATGAGACCAGGTCATACCCTACAGCTTGACCAGGAAATGCTTTGTCTTTGACGAGCAAGTGCTGTTGCTTGAGTCATTCTGAAACAGACAAAGGAAGCAAGAGAGAAGTCACAAGGGAGGATGCAAATAAGGGGTATGGGTCACTGCTGGGTTCCCACAGACTCTGTGCTCTTGGGCAGGTGGCCTTAGGTACCCTTTTCTAGAAACGTGCCTTTCATGCCTGCTGCAGCTTATTTGGGGATTGAAGTGTCCCCTCTTTTCTTGGAAACCAAAGTGTGGGAAGGCAGAAGAAGCTTTCTGCACATTCCACTCTTGCCCCAATATAGTGCTAGGATGTAGCTGGGGTATATGTTTGAGTCTGGGTGCTGTGGAGAGACACATCTGGTGTGACAGGCAGGAAGAACAGCAAACTTGTTTTTGCTGGGTCTCTAGCTGTGGTACAGCAAAACTCAACCTTCCTTAGACAAGTTTAGTGTCAGTGCTGGTCACAAACTTGGGAAAATTTGTTTTAGTGTAAAAGCAACACTAATAGCAATCTGTGCTTCTGTGCTTTCTGCTTCCTTCTTTACTGTTTTGTTAAAAGGTCAAGGACAAATATTAAACCACTGAAGAGTGTGCAGCAAGTGTTTCCTTTTCTCAATTTCACCCCTTCAGTGTGTTTAGACCACTTTGTGTTAACCTGAATGACTTGCCAGAAGATGCTGCAATTTCTGTGAGTAATGGAAGACCTGATTTGTGCAGAAGATTATTTGTATATTTTGAATTATTTGTATAAATTAGACAAATGGAAATAAGGTAGTTTAGTTTTATGAGTTATGACAAAAATAAAAGCAACATTTACAATGTTTTTTGGTAAAAAATTTCTGGGTTTGGACCAAGGATGCTTAGGTTTTGGCAGTTTTGGTGTTGCAGTTTTTCTGTTTTTGAAACCTTCAGTTTTTCATTGGGAAAGTAGATGTCTTCTGTGCAAATTTTTGTTAGGCTGAAAATTTTCCCTTCCTGGGGCAACAGTTTCTTGGATGGACTTCCTCAGAGAGGATCTGCTGGCACGTGCTCTGACATGAGGAGGGAGGATGGGAAACTCTGAAGAAGATACTTGTCTCTCAGATGCTAGCAAGTAAAAAAAAAAACCTAAAATATCATAGAATCATAGATTAGTTTGGGTTGGAGGGGACTTCTAAAGGTCATCTAGTCCAAACTTCCCTGCAATGAGCAGGAACATCTTCTGTTAAATCAGGTACCTCAGAGATACATCCTGATCTTGAATGATTCCAGGGATGGGGTATCTACAGTCTCACCACGTCCAGTGTAGATGCTCCTTTTCTGTCAAGAGAAGACTGTTGCCAGTGGGATTTTGGATTTGCCTGAGTGGTCAAGGAAACCAGTGTTCTCCCTCGTTTTGTTTAGATGTTTCCTGTTTTTTATTTAGTACTTACTTCAGAGATGATTGTGGCATATGACTCAGACAGCAGGGTCAGTATCCTCTTGTTTAACGGTTTTAGGGAATAAAGAGGTGGCAGATTTAGAGAAAGAACTGATAATGATTTTTATCTACACTACACTTTTTCTACTTTCTCTCCCCTTCTTATTTTTCAGTGGTTTTCATAGTTTTGCTTTTTCCCTGGTGATGTCTGATCTTGCATTTATCCTAAAGCCAAGCAGTCACTTACCAACAGACTTTTATCACCCAGTGCCGAGAGAGGCTTCTCCTCACCTGGATGGCCACAAGTGCAAGGCAGCCTTTCCAGCCAGTACACATTGCTTCTCAGGAGGACTGGGGAACCTGTGATGTTACCTTGTACCTTGTATATCATGATACCTGAGCCATCATACATTGTGCTCCCAAGTGCAGCTCATTGCCTTGTGAGCCTGTGCAAATGTGCTGTCTTCGAGTGGATTTAGGATAGCAGTGGTTACTTCCACTTACTTTTCTGAGCTCCTTGATGTGTTTGAGAGAAATAAATTAACTGGATTTTTCTACTGTCTGCTGGATGGCAATCTGCTGATATTGCACTTTGATCATGTCAGATGTGATTATTTCCACTTGATTTTGAATGTATTTACAGACATAGAGGTTTCATCTATGATGCTGTGGCATCAGCATTTCCCAACTGTCTGATTCTGAGATGGGAAAGCTACATGTGTCCTTTGAGTAAGAAAGAGTCTAGGCTTGACTCTCTGTCTTACTGTGGAGATAGTTGTGCTGTAGAAACATTTGTGGAGGAAAGTGCAGGGTAGGAAGGAGGATGAAGGCAGCAATCCCCTAGTGGCTCACACTGATGTGAAATTGACCCAGAGTCTATGTTCAGGGCACACAGTGCAAACTTGTACCATGCCCCTGAGAACCACTGGCTCCTGCCCTCTGTACCTCAGCCTCAAGTCCATGTGTTTGCAGCACAGCCTCTCCATCATCACTTCATGCTGAGGCAGCTGCTGTCTTGCATCATCACCTACTACCATTTAAGATCAATTGAAAGAGTCCATCTAGGGATATGTTTTAAGGAGACTTTGGTACCTGTGTGCAGGTGAGGATGAGTAGCTTGGCTGCCAGTCCTTAGCAGCCACCTTCTGCCACTCTAGTCCTGTTGCATGATCGGAAACACGGAAAATGCATCCACTGTGCTGCGTGGGCTACGTGGAATCTCAGGCATCTCAGACACTATGAAATCTGGGAGATCTCGAGACTTTAGGAAACCTTCTTCTTCTTCCCATTCAGGTATTTTGCTCTGCTTGGCTGCTCCTCCAGCACCCATCCCTGGAAAAAAGTGAGTTTAATTCAACCAAAATGTCTTTCTAGACACCCTTTTCAGAGGATCCCTTGAGTGCAGTTAATGAGGAGAGAGAGAAATTATCATGGTAAGTTATATTACACAGTTGAAATCTAAAAAAGAGAAGACAAAGCAGGCTGGATATTACAGGGAGAAAAAATCCTGGCCATGAAACTTATCTAATCTTCCAAGGGAAATGGTGGAAGTCTTATCACTTAGGACATTAAAATAGGCAACACAGTGCACTACAAAGAATGTGGTTGTGAAATTCCCTTCATTGGCAAGTAGGTGGACCAATATTGCTTTGTGTATCTTTTACATTTATCAATTCTTCTCAGAGCTACCCTCTGCATCCTAAAGGAATATCCTTTGGCTGCAAGCACTTTGTCTCACAAGTAATTGAGTATAAATGAGTATATCACTAAGTACATTTCAATATGTGCCCTCAGCTGGCTGGAACTCAACCCGGGGATTCAGGATCTGCTTGTAATTAACATTCCATAGTAAGAGTCCACACCCTCTATTTGTCTCTTCCTAATTATGTGTTGGAAATACACATTTCTCCTACCATTAGTGATTTCAGCAGAGAAGTTTTAGCTGAGCTTTAAATTGCTCTCTACCTCAATTTAAATAGTCCCTGTTATTTTAGGTTTGTAGACATTACACAAATAAACCTTTTCTCAAGGCGTCATGGGGAAACAAGCCACTGACTCAAAAAAAATCCCAAATCCAACTGCTGAGCTGCCTTCTGGGTTGACAATATCACGGATTTAGGCTGTGATCTGTTGGCTCTTGAGGGTTTCAATACTGGTAATTAAAGGTGTCACTCCTAATTAGCATGAGAGCCTGTGGATGTGAAGAGTGATTGTGAACCGGGCTGCTCAGAGATCTTTCTGTGAAACTGTCTTTCCTGCCAGTTCATTAGAGCAAAATTTTCATGGCAATACATCTGCTGGGGGTGCTTTTCATCACGAAGATTTGACTGCATTAGAAGATGGAGAAACAAAATGCTTCAGCTGAGGATAAATGAGGGCTTTAACTCGGGTCAGTCAGCAGGGGACTGAATGGCTGCGGCTCCAGGTGTGATAACGAAGTTTGTGCCCATTGTGGACTAGTCTTTAACAAATTCGCCAGTGATCACGCTGCTTGCTTGTTCTGTCTGTCTTTCCTTCAGCTTATCCAAAGGCTCATGTTCCCTGAGCCTACTGTACCCAAGGTGAGTCACAGCTCTCACATCTGTCAAGGGACAGACAGCAATAGCATTCAGCCTGAACTTAGAAGGAAGCCACAACATGTAACCCTGGATCTTCAGGGAGATACACCAATCCCCGTGTGGGTCCTAGGAGAGTGCGCAGGAATATGTGAGGAAGCTGAGCTGTCAGTCTCCCCTCTGGTAGGTAGGAAATGGACAAGGTCCCCCTGGCTGAAGTCCCCTGGCTCTGGTCCCTCTGGAGCTCCTCTGGCTAGGTACCGCTTACCATGCTGCTTCCAGAGCTCTGCTGGGATAATGTGTGTCTGAGGGCAACCAAAACTGTTTGTTCCCAGACTCCACAGAGTTTTCAGTGCCCTCGACTGTAGTGGTAATTAAAAACAAACAAATCTGGATGAGTTCTGTGGGGCTGCCAGATCCCACAGAGATACCTCAGCTTTCCTTTATGTTTTATATGGTAATGGCAGCCCTGGTGGTGAACTCTCTGCTGCTACTAGTAAATGGTGACATATGAGATGTCACTCTGGAGACAGTGGGTGAAAATGTGGCTCTGCTGGAAGCCAGTAGCAAAACTCCTGTTGACTTCAGTAGAGCCAGAGTATTTTGTGAAGTTATTTTCCATACATAATTCACACGGGGGGGACACCTACCCTCCCAATACTTCTCTTTTTCTCTAATGATTAATAAGTTAACAATGAGAAAAATACTTTTCTTCTGGAACGGTTCATATTTGGGAAATCCAATTCTGACCTACTAAGCCTGCTCTGACTGTTTTAGCCTTGAGGCAAATTTGCAAACTGGCCTAGGGAAGCTGGTACTTGTTATTGTTGCTTCAAAGACTGTCTATGTGGGAGAGGGAATGAGATGTGTTGGGATTAAAATACCCTAGCTGTAAAAAGCAGTAATAATTACCGTCTACATGTGGGCAAGTCAAAAGAGGTTATTACCAAAAGAAATTTAAACTCCTGTTTGCAGAGAAAACTGCCTGAAATCCAACATTATTTGTCTGTCCTGTTTCGATTGTTTTTAAACAGTTTTCTTCAAACACCATTTTAGTAAGGCATATTTTAAATGGATCAAGACAATGTTAAGAGGCTTGGCATCAGGTAAGTGATGGTATAATGGGAATTACAGGAGCTCTGGGATCTGGGGGGCCAGCAGAGCTGCCTCCCATGAGAGTGCAGAGCACACACCCTCCAGTCAGGCTGTGTGCTGCTCATCTGGTCTTGGCCTGGCTGCTTGGGAGCCTCAGTGTGCTCACGGAGCAGCTCATCTTTTAATAGAGCATTTTGCTGTACTCTCCTGAGACAATTGATAGATTCATAGATTTGAAAAGGACTATCAGATAATCTAGTGTGATTTTGTATAGATACTGCGCACTTCCATGTATCTCCACCTGCATTCCAGTAACTTGTGATACAGTAGCTCATACTTTCCCAAAATGCATCTGCCCTTCTTCTGAGAATACTGTTGTTCAGTACATTACATAATTTCGTGTTAATTATTTTCACTCAGTCTATTCTCATTTACTTTAATGAAAATCCTCTTCAGACTTGTTCATGAAAATGGGAGGAGAATCAGTCCGCCCTGATGTCTGTGAGGATAACTTCTAATGGGGAGCAGTTGGCTTGTTACTCTCTGGTCTTCTGCATGGACTTTCGCAGAAAAGCATAAGAGACGTCTATAATTTTTGTGGGGTTTGGGCTGCTCTGCTTTTTCATAAAATCACCAGGTCAATCCCAGTCATGAAGATTGTCCTGTGTTTTTGGAAATACTCACTGAAAATGTTTGGGGCATGAAGAGAAGTGCTTCTCCATCTGCTATAATTAATGAGACAGTTTCCTAACCTGCCGTTGGATGTGTGAGAAAATTCCTATGCCTGAAATATATTGGCTGATGATCCCACATGCCATTCCTCCAGCCTCCAGTTTTGTGTTAGAAGTTCAAAGGGGTTGTGTGTGTGTGTAATACCACTGCCTCATTATAGCTTCTACTGAGAGAATGCCATGCCACAATTCTGTCAGCTCCGAGATTAAGACATTTAATAGCATCATTTGAGTTGTCTTACAGCAAGATTCAATCAGTTTTTCATTGCATGCATTGTTGGCTATCATTTGATTGGGCAATGCCTAAATGTACATTCAGTTTGGGAAAGCTGTTGCACAATGCTGTATTCCCTGTTGCTTCATGGAAACTTGGGCTTCCTCTTCGCTTCACTTTCTGTGAGTTATACGCTGCTGGGGAACTGTCTTTGAATCAGGAACGAGTCATGATGAGAGCATCTGTTTTATTTGTGGTTTTGGGTTTTTTCTCTATTCCTGGTCCACAAACTCAATCCAGTGACACATGGTTTTCATTTATATGGTTATCAAAGCCTATTTCTTCATTTTGGCAGAAGCAAGAATGTTTTCCTTCCTTAAGGTTCTTGTGTGTAAGTTTGGCAAATAGCTGCCTTTTATTTTACTCTTATGCATTCCTTTTTATTACCATCTGCTAAGAAGATTTAGCTTATATAACAACTGTTTTCACAGTTTTTATTGCCACAAATTAAAAATCACCTATAGACACAGAGATTTTCTTGAAATCCCTTATTTCACACCCACCTGTATACGAAACGCCTTCAGTGCATGTAACCTTGGCAGCTCATGGATCCAAAAATATCCAGCTGCTTTACTGATCTATGGAGAGCTGTATTTGTAGACATGAAGAAATACTGCCCATGAATTTTGCTACATTTCCACAGATTCTGCTCATTCCCACTGGGGTGACCAAAGAAATTTTACAGAGTGGCTGCCTTCCTCACCCTCTCTGTCCAGCACTGGGAGATGGATAGTTAATGCTCCTGCTCCTCTATCCCAATAAGTGCCTTCTCTGCTGCTGTCCATGAAGAGAAATAGCAGCTCTTGGATTCAATTTATCATATCCTCACACAGATGTCCAAAGCCATCCAGATGACTTGCTTGCTAAAAAATTATCTGTTTCCCTACATAAAGGGATGTTAAGTCATTGCCTCATATTTAGGTGTCTTTGGTGTTGATGTGTTAAGCAGATGAGACAAATCCTACCCAAGCATCCCAGCTGAGTAGACTACAAGTGCCTGTTTATATTACTACTAGCAAACTCCTGGGTGCCCCCTGTTCTGTGAGACCAGAGCCTCTGGAGTTCACAGTCTGACTCATAGCAATTGATGGAGAGCAAGGGTTGCCCCATGAGGCCAGGAGCATGGAAAGAAGGTAATTTCAAGTTGGTGACTGAGGCAACGTACACTGCGCCGACTCCAAACCACCCTGTAGAGACTTTGCTGAAAGCAAACTAGACAGCTGTCCTTCTGAACTTCTCCTTGATTCTTTCACACAGAATCAATTATGTTGGAAAAGGCCTCTGAGAACAGTCCAAGCTGTGGCTGAACTCCACCATGTCAAGAAGACGATGGCACTAAGTGACATGCCCAGTCTTTCCTTAAACACAATTTTTTCAGGGATGGGGACTCCACCATATTCCTGGGCAGTTCGTTCCAATACCTAATCCTCTCTGTGAAGAAATTCTTCCTAATATCCAACCTAAACCTCCACTGGTGCAGCTTAAGACTGTGTCCCCTTGTCCTATCACTGGTTGCCTGGGAGAAGAGACTGACCCCCACCTGGCTACACCCTCCTTTCTGGTAGTTGTAAAGAGCAACAGGGTCTCCCCTGACCCTCCTCCAAGCTAAACACCCCCAGGTCCCTCAGCCACTTGTCACAGGAAATGTGCTCCAGACCCTTCTCCAGTTCCATTGCCCTTCTCTGGACTTGCTCCAGCACCTCAGTGTCCTTCTTCTAGTAAGGGGCACAAAACTGAACACAGGATTTGAGGTGTGGCCTCACCAGTGCCGAGTACAGGGGCACAATCACTGCCCTTGTCCTCCTGGCCACACTACTGCTGATACAGGCCAGGATGCCATTGGCCTTCTTGGCCACCTGGCTCATGTTCAGCTGCTGTTGACCAGCACCCCCAGGTTCTTTTCCATCAGGCAACTTTGCAGCCACTCCTCCCCCAGCCTGTAGCAGTGCGTGGGGTGGTTGTGGTCAAAGTGTAGAACCCAGCACTTAGTCTTGTTGAACCTCACGCCATTGGCCTCGACCCATGCATCTGGTCTGTCCAGATCCCTCTGCAGAGCCTTCCTACCCTGCAGCAGACTGACACTGACCCAACTTGGTGCTGTCTGCAATTTTTTTCAAGGTGTGTTTTGTCTCAAAATAGCTCTATTTTGCAGTGGGCCCTGCTCTGAATGGTGCTGGACTTCCTCTTCCAGGGACCAGATGGCCAGTCGTGGCAGTCCAGTTGATCTGTAAAATAATGCAGTCACTGGTTTAGCTCTGAGTGTAAGTTCTCTCATATAGCCTTGGCCTTCTAGGCTTTCATCAGTGCCACCATGTGTGTGAACATGGAGAACTGGCATTTCTCTTGCCCCAGCATTCTTGTCATAGGTCTATCCCTTTTGCAGTCTGACTGTACTCTGCAAAGACTTTCCTCTGGTTGTCACTTGCAGTGTCTCTTGTCAGGGTGATTCCTTACAATACTGGAAAATTGCCAGTAGATCCTCAATGGAATTGATGTTTGTGTCACCATCTGAAGATTGCTTAAATGGCCCAAATATCAACACTTGCTGCCAGCTGGGCACTTTGAAATCAGCGGGGCCTTTAAATCGACAAGCATTTACTGTCCCCGGTGTTTGCCCTATGCTGTGAACTGAGAAGCAGTTGTTTCTTTTGCCTGGTTTCTTCCCCAGCTTGCATTTGTCCCCTGGCTGTGCAGTTGTCATGCTACTTGCACTACACCTGTATGAATTTCTTCACTGTCACGATGTGGCAGCTCTCCTGGGTACTGGTGCCTGGGCTGCCAGGAGTGGTTGGCAGGCTGGAGAGTACCTCTTGCTGTAGGCAAGAGGCAATTCTGTGAGTAAGGCAGTACTCCTTGCTCTCACCAAGGAGAAAAACTCCTTGGTGTCCCCCTCTGTGGTATTAATATATTCTTCAATTAGAGAGAAATCTGCTGGGAAGGGGTGTTATATATACAAGCTCCTGTACTGGGCTAAGGATGTTGGACCAGATCATTTTTCTCTACTTCCTTATGCACTCTGTGGTTAAGTACCATGCTAGTGTCTGTATTGTATGTGATCTAAATTTATTGATGGTCACTAATTGCTAAAAATAGAGCAGAGATGGAAAAAAACAGCTATTACTTTAATATTCAGTACCCTGAACTTGAAGCCTTTGTCTGACGAAAACAAAAGCATATGCTGCAACGCTTGCTCTGCATGTTCTGCAAAGTCAGGGTATCCCTGGAGTAGATTGCTAAAGGCCAGGTTATATTAGTTAAAAATAAACCCAGAGCAATCGTGACAGGCTTGTAAATCAATGTGGTGCGTTCCCTGAGCACCAGCTCCCATCAGGGTTACTCTGGAGACCTCTCAGTGTCATCCATCATCAGAGTCCTATCACTCTAATGATGCATTTCATATTTAAGTGGCTCCAGTTGCTGGGAAGAGATTCTTCATGTTCAAATAGTAAAAAGTATTACTGTTGTTAACCTCAGGTGTTCTCTCTCTTCTTACCTATGGTGCCCTGGAGAACAGGCCAAATAACTTCCACAGAGAGAAATCCTATTTCATCCTTTGGCTGCATTCAAAGCAAAATATTTTCCTTCACTGCAGTCTTTCAAATTCCATCAAGATCTTCTGATGATGTTTAAGTGATGAACTGTTGTATAAAGCTGACATTCCCATCCATATTAACCTTTATTAAAAGTTTTTTGGTCTGGACTTAAATAATGCAATCTGCCCTTGAGACAGAGGTAACCCAGTGATTGCCTTGGCCAGCAGCACCTTGGGAAAAGAGCTCTGACTCAGTCTCAGTTCAGTAGCTGGTTCCCCTTCGATCCCAGGGGAATTCCTATATATGAACTCTTTCCCAGACGTAGGTTACTTCCCTCTTCACACAGGGTCAGCACTGCTCCCTTGCAGACTTTGCTGTGTTTTCCTCCTCTTCTCCTTCTCCTGGGCTCTGTGCTCCTCTGCCCTGGTGTATGAGGCCTTATATGAGTGTAAACTGTTACCACTCCTGTAGACAAAAACATCTCCTCTGTACATGCAGAAGCAGGAAGTCAGACGTCTGAATAGTCTTCCCACAAATTTCAAGAATTACTCACGTTCATTGTCATCCTCTCTGGGCTGCGCAGCCTGGGGCATCTGTGGGTTCTGATGAGAGCTGGGGTCACACCCATCGACTTAAGGAAGAGCCTGTTTAACACAGGGCACACACTTGACACTAGTCATCTGCACACCCCAGATTTTGGTCCTTGGCTCCCATGCCCCACGAGGTCCTGAGCATCCTCCCAGCCCACCTTTCACACTTATCTACCAGTTTGTGGGGTGAAGGGCCTGAGGGCAGGCTTAGATGTGTTTAAAGGCATTGCCCTTGTGTTTTCTGCCTGCACGGCTGGCATTGGCTTGGCCACAACTTGTCTGCCTTCATGGTTTAATTGAGTAGCACTCCTCTCTGTGTCGGGAAAAACTGAACTCTGCTTTGCCACAAGGGACATGAGGCCTTTATCAAAATGTTCACATAGGGCATGAGTGTCAACCCTGCAGGCTGACTGCGTGGCAAAGCACGGATCCACATATGGAGTGGACATGCTTTGGCTCCCCCCTCCCATGAACACTGCCTGGGGCTGGTCCTCAGAACAGGCTTGGACAAGGACCTTTGGGTTTTGTGGAACCACTGTACCGTGTGGGCTTGGCTGCAAACATCTGCCTGCTCTGATCAGTTTGAATCGTGCCTGCCCTCTTACCACTGAAACCTCTTGGCCAGCAACCTCAATCACCCTCTTCTGAATGCACCTGTGATTCTTCAGGAGAAATATCTGGTTCAAACAGTTATTGCAGATCTTTCAGCTGCCCTTGCTGGCTCTCTGGTAGTTGGCATAGGTCCAGCCTTGAGGAAATGCTTGGTGGACGCAGCCTGAGTTTCCACAGTGGTCGGTACCAGAGACCTTGATAACATGCAGCTGATCATGGTTCTTCATACCAAAGGTACAATCCCTCCTGTAGGAGGATCATCCTTCAGAGAGAAGGTTAATGTCAGTGCTGCCATGCATAAGGCAGCAGACACATGCTGAGGAGTGTGTGCTGCAGTCCAACAGCAAAGAATCATCCACTGAGCATCACCGTGTCAACTAAATCATAGCACTAAGTGCCATGTCCAGTCATATCTTGAACACTTCCTGGGATGGTGGCTCCACGCTTCCTTGGGCAGCCTATTCCAATCCTTGACCACCCATTCCATGGAGAAATTCCTCCTGATGTCCAACCTGAACCTCTCCTGGTGCAGCTTGAATCCATTTCTTCTTGTCCTGTTGCTTGTTGCCATGGAGAAGAGGCTAACCCCCACCTTGCTACAACCCCCGTTTCAGGCAGTTGAAGAGATCAATAAGGTCTCCCCTGAACTTCACTTTCCCCAGCCTAAACAACTCATGTTCTCTCAGCCACTCCCCATATGACTTACTCTCTAAGCAGTTTTTCTTAGAGATCCTAAAATTAAGGCAAGAAATTCCTCTGTCCTTCAGGCTGCCTTCCTGGAGCAAGCCTGTATTTCCGGCTTCTGACAAACACAGTGATGGTGGGAGTGGACGGTGGCTCAAGCTCTCTCTGAACATCCTGCTGTCCCTCTGTTACCTTTTGCATGAGAAGCTGCTATAACATACATTATTTGGAATGCAAGGCATCTTTGTTCCCCGTCCAGTGCAATGATCCTGCCCAGGGCCAGCACACAGGCACTGACCCACGCAGTTAGAGTAATGTAAGTAATAATTATTTGAAGTTTGTGAACCCACAGGATGAAAACCATATGCAGTATTTGCTACAAAACTGTTTTGATTTGAGAGATTCAGTCAAATACCGACTCAGTGGTTAGGATATGTAGGCTGGGGTTATGGCGATAAACACTTCAGCATTACATCAGTTAGTCAGAAGCAGCAATGAAAAAGGGCCCACACTATTTTTAACGCCTCCCTGATGTCATAGATTTGGAAGGACCTGGGTTTCCAGAATGTATGTTGAGATGGACCATGCATAATCTCTGGTTGGTGGGGGGCAGATTTCTACTTTTATGCCATTGTTTTTACACGTAATGTTGTAAGTGACTCTTTTATCCTTCCCTATCATTTATGTTTTGCATAATTAAGGCTAATTACTAGGTATTTATAAATCTGATTCTGGTGGGAGTAAGTTGTACTTGCCATATTTACTCTCTCCATGACTGACCTTTTCTGTGAAAGGCCCAGAAAAAAGGTGTGCTTGCCCCTGTGCTTCTGAATGATTTGTGGGGCAGTCCAATGCATTCCAAATTAGTCACTAGAGTGTAAAAATCTCCTGTTTACTTCAGGTCTTAGAAGAGAAAAAAGACAAAGTTTGCACAACACTGAGGCACATGTTGTGATTCCTGGGGTTGTGCAGGGCCAGAGTTTGACTCCTTGTGTGTCCCTCCCAACTCAAGAGATTGTATGCTCCTATGAAAGGAGACACAGGACTGGTTTAAATGCTGCCCATCGTGTCACTCGTCGATACAAAAGAAGGACTTTTAGCTGCCAGCCTAGGAAGCAGGGCTAGTCTGCCAAAGGCTGTCTGATTGTTCATATGTCTGCTTTCCATTCCAACTGTTAAACAACATGAAAAGACAACTGTCAACAGTGCTAATATTTTCCTTGTTTAATGCTGCATGTGGTCTGGGGCTGTTGGCATCCCTGGGATGTTATCTCTTCCCTGGAGGGACTGTGGCTGGAAAACGCTGTCATGGTGGAAGAGAAATATTCATGAGATGTTGTGTTTTTAAAAAGATATTTTGACCCATGATGTCTGTGAAAGAAAGTGTAGGTATGAGGGGTACTTCTCACCAAAGCATGGCTGCAAAAGTCTGTGGGCAGTCTGGGTCAGCAGCATTTCCCTCTCCACTCTTTGGCTATTAGGCCAGCTCCACTCAGACTCAGAGGGTAAGTGGTACCACATGGCTTGCATGTGGCTGTCTATATGGCTAAACTTCTTTGCTGCCAGAAGCTGGGTGGTCTCACCCATGTTCTCTATTAGGAAGGATGCCTAGTCTGGGCCTGAATCATGCCCAGGCACTGCCTGAGAAAATTCTAGCTGGCAAGCAAGCAAACTGTAGTAGGGAGCATGGGAACCTTCAAACCATTTCGATGATTTCATCCTCATGTTGGAGCTATGCCCTGTCCTGGGTCAGCTTTCCAATACAGGTGTAGCCTCTGAGATCCAGGATGTCCTCTTTCCCAGTGCTGGCTTGCAGAATATTGCAAGGAGCTTGAAGGAGAGGCTGTTGGGTCTGCTCCACCAGCTAATCATGCCTCATGTGACTGGGGCAAGTTTTGGGAAGATGCCCTTCTGGGAAGAAGGTACTCTGTGACACCTGACCTATTTTTGTGCACTCACCAAGGGGTGAAATCTTTGCTGTACCCCTTAAAGACGAGAAGTCTGTGTGAAGAGGAGGCTTCATAGCTAAGGCTTTAAGCTAACCCCTATGCACATACATTGGTCACAAAATATCCCCAAATGTGTCTTGAAACAGAGAGTTTGGAGTGAGACAGGAGTTTCTGGAACTCCATTGCTTAGTGTTTGCCATTTTTTCTGTGCTAGACACCTCCATTTCCTAGTGCTTTCTGAACATGGTAAATAACCCTCAGGTGGAAGTGACAGCTGAACCTAGGAAAGATTGAGAAATTCAGATTGGGCAAGCAAACTCCCAGTCTTCTCACCCACTCAGTTCACACTGTCTTTGAGGTGTCCTTTTCCCCTTCACATAACCACTCCCACGTGAGTTCTCTGTGCTCTTAAGGATGAGACCCCAGCTGACTTTTGCTCTCTCCTAACTTAAACTGAAGCTCCGTGAGATGAAAGTTCGCATTTGCTTAGCCAGTGGAAGTGGAAATTTGGTATTTTCATTCCATCTGATGGCCTGGTGGGCATGGATGTGTCCAAGAGAGTAAAGGCAGTCCTATGCCTACCTAGTCAGGGGTAAAATCCTGACTGGTGTCAGTCTAGCTCTGCATGACCTGGGAAGGAATCTCCTTGCAGCCCCTGCACAACCCACTGGCTGTGGCTGCATCTGACCTTGTGGCTCTGCCAGCCCCTGAAAGGTCCCAAGGACTGCTGGGTTGAGCCCTGGGGCTGAGTGTGCTTGTGAAAGTCCTGAGCAGGCAGACTGATGCTCCTTCAGCCTGTTTCGTTTACCATAATGAAGGTTGCTCTGTAGGAAGAGAAGGAAGCCTCTTGCCTATTCAGGAGTTTCACAAGCGTGGTGCACTCATGTTTCTGGTGGTGGGAAAGCCCCAGAACATGGGTTGGGGTGAAGGGACAGTGCAGGTGATTTTACAAAAGTCCTAACTCTTGGGTAGGTCTCAGTTGCATTAAAATGTAATTTCACTTGAAGGCTTGTATCTAGAGCATCCAGATATGTGATGACTACAAGGGGTGACTCAGGTCTCTCTAACCACTACCCCACCTGTGACCTGAAAACGGTCTGGACCAAGATGAGACCCTGGGTACAGTTTCCTGAGAAACATGCCAAAACCAGGTGGGAAATGGGGGTGGTCTGGGCTGGGTGCAGTCACAGTGACAGGTCCTTTACCTTCCTCCCCTCTCCCCAAGATCTGTTCTAGTGTCTTTGGATCTGTTTCATTCTGTAGATCATCCTCCAGATTAATTAAAGTGACTAACAGAGCTTTTTGTTCCAGTGGACCTTCTGATGGTTTCAGGCCAGTAGAGTATCACAGATACTACCATGAGGAAGAGTGGTTGTAGAAAGCAGACTTTGCCTGGATCTGTTATTATTTTAGCTTTCAGTGCAGAAACAAACTTTTGGATCAGATCTTCTGGAAGAAAAATCAGAGATGTCCAAGAGTCTCTATTTGTCCTCCTGACAAGCAGAACTCAGTTTTTTCATCAATCGGGTCAGTTTTCAGCCACTGAGGGATGATTTTAGGCTCCAAAATGTGGAACAGATTGTGCTGGCTCTGTGCGTGGGGCAAACTTAGTCTCACCCTTGGGGATAGTCTTGGAAGACTTCAGAAGGATTTCCAGGAGGAAATGAGACACTGTCTCTGTCTTGATTCAGCTCACATTCTGGGTCTGAAGGACATGGTGCTTGGTGTTATATCTGTGTGCTTTCCCCCCAGAACTGTGTGGCTGGTGCTCTTGCAAGCTGTTGGGACAGCAGTATTCCTGTGTCTTGGAGATGAGAGGGGCTTGATGAAGGACAGGGAAGATTTCTTTGGATGATCCTTCATGCCTTACATGTATTAAGTCTGATTTCCCCACGTAGTCTGCTCCATACAGCTTGTGTTTATTTTCTGGTACGGCTCATCCCCAGCAGCCCACGTGCCTGTTCACATACTGCTGCAGAAGGCAGCTCACAGACAACAGAGGAAATCGTTCTTTTGGCATGTCTTTCCTATCTCATTTCCACCCTCAAATTTTTCCCTAGTTTTAATCCCAGTGGCCTGGATTTCTTAAAAGTCTCTAGAAAACCTTGTCCTTTAGTGCCTCCTGAGACTTCTCACCCAGAAGTCCAAGGGTTAATACCCTTGGAACATCATGTTGGGAAGCAGCACAAGTCTGTTCATGCAGTTGACAGTGCCCTTTTATTATTGCTTCTATCTCTCCTATCAGATGTCTCTCTCTTAACAGAGTTGTTATTAAGATAATTAGTTAATGCAGGTTATTTTCTTATTGTAGTCTTATTTGGTTTGATTGCACGGTCAGCTGATACATGTCATAAAAGCAACAGAAGCATTAAAAAGTTGCATAATTGGCAAAACTGAACTGTCAGTGTTGTGGAGTTCAAAGATTTGGAGAGAGAAGAACTATACAGATTCCATAGAGACACGGGTCCTTCTGTGAACCTTGGATTTCTCCTCTTAGCATTTATTAGTCAGGAAAATGATTGGCATTTCCTCTTCTGTGTTTTAATTTTCTCTGCTTGGGCTGTATTTTCTGATCTTTGCTGTAGCCTGCAGAGGAAGGCAGATCCGTCTTGTTTATCTTTGCCAGAGATTCCTTAGTTTTGGGAACTGCATAGGAAATAACTTTGAATGAAGGCAGACGAGAGGCTTTAAAAAGCATCTATCAAGTAATCAAGTGGGTCCAGTGGTCATATTTCCTGACCATCCATTGCCTTGGTATCTGCCATTGGCACACATCCCAGTGCTGTCAGAGTAGTACAATCCTATTTTTATTTACATCCAGTGTTCCTCTATTCAAATACTTTATCCAGCTTTGTCAGTGCAAAATCCCAGCAATTTTCATCTTCTTAACCTTTTGGGTTTTTCTTGTCCGCCCTTCTGACACATAAGCAGGAGAAAAATATTTCTTTCTTCAGCCCTGGTTTGAGAAGCTGTTTTTCAGCCCATCCCAGCAAGACTGCTCCGAGACCTGACCAGTGTTGTCTTTGTTTGTGTTGGTCTTCTCTAGGCTCGGATTGAAGCTGTGAGTGGAACATTCCCCAGGGTCCTAAATTCTGCCCAATTTGCAGCCATGTCGACCTGCAAATATTTCCTCCAGTTTGAGATTTTTGGCATCCCAAGTTTCCTGGATGTGCTTACATCATCCCTGTGCGGAGGAGGACTTGGCTGTATGGCTTAGAATGTGCTCTGTGTAATTGAACAAGCTCCCTCAAAAATACCCCAGCAATTTTACCAGCTCTTGTCTGGGGTTATGAGGGATGTGATGTAGCCCTGTGGGCAGGAGAGGAAAAAGCCCTCCCAAGAGGCTGCTCCTGAGCCGACTTGATAACTTTGGGGAAATAATGGGGAAAGAAAAATCTGAAGCAAGTAACAAGTTGTTAAAGCAAAGACATGCACAGACATAATAAATGGTACATCTAGATATTTTTCAAATGTGGCTAGACGAAATCAATCCCTAATGCAGTAAACAAGCTTCAGTGGGTTACCAGCAGACAACGTCCAGAGAAACTCAGTTCCAAACATGGGCACTTCTGCAGTCACTGTTCGGCCTTGGAAATTCTGTTTTGCAGTTGCTGCTCTAAAAGAGGGATTTTAGAAACAAGCCCTGCTGCATGCAAAGAATGCTTGAAAGTCCCTTCACACACACTGCCTTTTCAAGGTGCACTGCTAAAGCTCAAAGCACTGAAGAGGAAGGCTCCTGACAGCTTTCCAAGGCTCTGAACTTTGGACATAATGTTTTTAGGCCATTGCTTACAAGCCAAGAGCACCAAGAAGGGCAGACAAAGGCGTATTAGCTGGACCTCCTCTCAGTCTCCTGGGAGGGACAATGGGTGCAGTTCACAAGCAGAGGCACACAGCTGCAGCTTGCTGGTCGGGAGGCTGCACACAGAGGAGAGATCAGAATTCAGAGCAATTAAGCACGTCGCCTGATTGTTACCGACAGATTAAAAAAACCCCTCTGCCAGCTTTACACATTTGAGGCCTCTTGTCTTTGTGAGTCAGGAGGCAGTTCCCATTGTGAGACACACACTCTGTAGTACAAGATGATTTTTGGCAAAGTCTGGATGATTGTGAGCCAGCCGGGGCGGGGACAGCATTCCAGTTTTATAACACAATTCCATAATAGGAGACAGCATTCTTTTCATATTAATGTTCATACAATAGGAATTTTAAACTCCAGCTTTTGGGCTATATGGGAGGAAAAAAGCCTCTTTTAAATGCCACAACAACTTTATTCCATAATTCAATGAACAGTGCTGCTGGTGGACCAACAACAGAGAGCGCAGTGGGTATTTTGCAGGATGCTTTCATTCCAAGAAACAGCAAACTGGAAAGCACTGATGTAGTTATGTACTAGCTGATGTCACCATGACCTCCTCTTTGGATGGGTTACAGGTCTTCAGTTTACCTGCTCTGACCCCAGGGCAAATTCATGTCACTACTATACATACTCCTTTGTGAGCACAGTGAGGTACCTACCACTGCTTCTCTGGAGTTATCAGACCAAAAGATGTGTAGGCATTTCCATGCCTTTTGGTAGCAAGGGTTTTGCAGAGCGCAATGTGGGGCTACTCCAGGACCATCCTTGCCATGCGTTCCACCAGGGACACTTTCTGCCTCACCTGGTCTGGTGGCACAGAGAGGAACCCAAGGCTTTCAAGATGTTACTCATCTCCTGACTTACATATTGCAGTGTCTTGCTGGGAAGGTAGAAGTTTTAAAAGTAAATTTCTTCTATTGGGGTTTTGACTTTGAATTTTGTACCAAAAATAACCCTGTGCTTTCAAGAGCCCTTGCTGCTTATAGCTCAAGGTTGAAGTTTGACCCCTCACTGTAGCTGACAAACACCTCGCTGCTGGCATCTGTGTTAAAGGGTGAGGAGGATGAAGGGACTTTAGGCTTTTGCCATTTGGAGTGCATAGTAAGAGAAAAAAAACACTTGAAGGCCCCCAGAAATACTTTGGACTCTCTACTGATCTCATGGTGAAAAGGGACACTTCATTAAAACCTAGTTTTGGCCAGCAGGCTGACACCCCCTAAACTAGTGTTTGCCAGGCTGCCTGTTTTCAAGCAGTCCAGAGAGATGGATTATATGAAGTGTATTTTCTCACCAGTGGCATCTGTAACTGAGATTTCACAGAGGGCTTATCTGAAGCAGGCTGTCCAGAACAGACACAGGGAGTTACTACTAGTCACTAGGAGTTCACATTGTCCTAACGTAAGCTATAAAATTCAGCTCTGCTTTAGGTGAGCAAAGACAGGTGCTCTGAAAAGGGCAGAAGGCTCAGTACTATTTAGAGACAAATTGGAACACACAGAAGAGGGCTTGGTCTCCTGAGAGGTTGTTCTGTGCCTTGCCTGAGCAGCCATGGGGCTGTGGGTATCAGTGAGGATTTACATGTATGGGGGATGACATGAATTTTGGAAGAATGGTGGAGTGGCAATTGAAAACAGGAGAGGGAAAACCTCCTTAAGCAAACACAGGAAAATTTGGTGAATGCCAAGAGTGCTCTGGCATGTGTTTCCCTACATGATGCGAGTCTGAAAGGGAACGTTTAAGTAAGTGACCATTTTATAATGCTGATTTGATATTTGGATACTGCCAAATGATAGAGAAAATGGAAATTCTCAAGGTGTATGTGGATTCAGGGGAGAGTGGCAGTAGGGCAGTTCTTGGTTTTGAGGCTTGGGCAGCTGTAGCTTTGAAGTGTGGTAATAGAGATGCTGATTCGCATGCATGTTCTCCACTAAGACTTTGTCAGCTCAGGAGAATTTCCTCTTAAAGACAAGCTTACAGAGCAAGAGCTGTGTGAGACCATTTCTTCCTGACAGCTTGGCTGTGTTCTTCAGAGCAAGCCTGGCCGTGGTGGCACTGGGCCTCTCTGAAGGCAGTGCATTCTCTGAGCTGAGGGTGGTAGCCCTGGCCCAGGCTGAGCTGGCCAGCTAGGGAAAGGGGTGGATCAAGGCCTGATGCGAGTACAACCCAATCTTTAACAAAGAGACTTCCTGCCTGAGCTGAAACGTCTCGGTGCATTTCCCTGCCTGCAAACAAGAGCTGTGTGCACCTGACGTCACTTCCCGCGGCTGCCCAGCGGATAACAGGATGAACCTGCACTCACTGAAGCAGAGGTTCCACTGTGCCACTGGTTATTGCGCTCTGTGATGGGCCAGGAGCTTTTACTGCCAAGGTTGTTTTTGTAGTTTATGCTCCACGCACACTTTTCCCCTCTGCTCCCCAGCAGCTCGAAAGGAAGCGGCGTAGGAACTTGTGCGATGTGCTTGCGGGCACACAGCAGCAATGTGACTCATCAACAGACCAGGCTTTGGGAGCTGGTGCCTGTTACAGCGTGAAGCCAGCCTGCTTCTTCACAGAGCTCCAAAAGGCAGCTGGCTATGTCAAAAGGGCAGAGAATAAAGAGTGTAGTGTAAAATGGAGACACAATTAGGCAAAGATAAAAAAAAAAAAAACAACCCTATAACATTTTTCATCTCTTCACTGAAAGTTCCCTCGGGTGGTGTTTGCTGAAACGAATAGTTCTGCAGCTTGATGGTAT
The DNA here is from genome assembly GCA_013400515.1 of Erpornis zantholeuca. Lineage (NCBI taxonomy): Eukaryota > Metazoa > Chordata > Aves > Passeriformes > Timaliidae > Erpornis > Erpornis zantholeuca. Next base: position 328,551 of record VZTN01030915.1, read on the forward strand.
AAAAAAATGGCACATAGATTTTGCAATAGTGCTGGGTTATTTTTAAACATCTGAATGAACAGTCATAAAACATCTACCTTGGTATGCACCAAGTTCATCGTAGGATACGTCTTTATCACTTCATAGCACTGAGGAAATGGCATTTAAGTGATATCTCTATGAATCTGTTCCCTTTAAACCTTCGAGTGTTTCAGTCTCATCCTATGTCCTGTACTAAGCACCAGTCAGTGAGGAGGGAGAGGCTAATTTATTGCAAGTCATTAATCAGGAACCTTGATATAGTTTTTTATGTTTCAGAGCATTTTAAAAGGAATCTGGTTTAGCACTGTCTGCATTTTGGAACTGGAAAAATTTAGGCACTTCTTTAAAAAGACCTGTAAATATTTAGTACCTCCACTTGATTTCATAAAACCACAGAAAAGATACAAAACTTGGACAATGACACCAGTGCTTCTGCATGTCTAGCAGGTGATACTGCAGTTAAGTCTCAGTAATTTGGTTGTTTTGGAGTGTGCAGCCATGCCTGTAGCTGTGGGTTGCTTTTACATCACTGGAAATCTGTGCTGTTTCCATTCAATATTGGAACTTGGAAGAAATGGAGAGAAGGGTATGTCAGACATTTGAAAAGAAATACTATCTTCTATTTTGACATTGCTTTAAACATTAATATTATTCTGAAACGACCACAAGAATCAGAAAGATGTAGACTTTGACATTTCTGATTTTACTGTATTCAGAGGTTTTTTGCAAACATGATTGCATTATTTGATTTCTCTAAATTTTTTTACATTTCTGCAAAGAAGGCAAATTCAGGAAAGTGAGTGCCCTTATTAGGTTGCTAGTTTTACCTGTGCTACCCACAGCTGTGTTCGCATGTCATGGGATGGCAAGGTCAAGTTTTAAGCACATTTTGTGGTGCTGCCCAGGATTATCACCATTTGGTTATCACTCAAGGTCATAACATGTTTGTCATTTATCATATAATAATACCAAGAAAATAGACTTTGTAAGCACAATTAAGAATAACATTAATAGTAATAATTTACCACACTGTTAAACCCATAGCATATTTTTCCACATTTACACGTATTCATGAAAAACACCCCCAAACACACCTGTTTCTGTTCACTTCAAGGGACAAGTGTCAGGCTGCTCTGTTTCTGGACATCCCAGGCAGTTTGCCAGACTAGTGCTTTAGTGTGTGGTCCTCTGCCTTTGGTACTGACATTCAGTAGAGAAAACCCTTCGAAGTATCCAGAAATATTTTGTTGTATGCTGTGCTGAGTCTTGGCACTACCACATAATAAAAATGTCAGCTGCTAGGATAAAATCTTACTCATGAGTAGTTAGTTACCTGATATGACAAATGACAAGGTTTGAAACAGATTAGTCAGCTAGTCATCAACTTGGTTTCTCCTTATGACAATTTTCTGAGTGTTTCTGTGATTATCTAAAATTATATTTTGTCCGTAAGCAATATTTGGTTGAGGCTGGTAGCCTCAGAATTTTCTTTCCTCCTTTTGTTCTTCAGAACATAGTTAATTTTCAGTCAGTGTTCATGATGGAGAACACATCCTTTGAATAAGCCTATCTATCTTTCGTGTACTTCACAGCTTCTACTTCATTTTTATCTTCCTTGAAGGATACCTTTATTCAATATCTCTTTGTCACTGGAAATGGAGGAAATTTACATTGACAAGATCTGTAGTATTCCCCTGGTAGCAACTTAAACCTAGATGATTTCCCTGGAGAGAGTGAAATGGTGTGATTATACTGTATATTTGGGTACCCTTGTGATTTATCTCCTTTTACAGTCTCCTGTTCCCTCTAGTTCCCTTGAGATAACTTAATGTTACCCATGAAGGAGCATGTCCCAGCACATCTGCTTGTGGGGTGTGACAATGATATGCATCTGAATGATGAGTTCAGTGAAATGGGGCCCAAGGAGTCACTGTAACCCTCACAGTCTTGGTATTTATTCCAGATTAATCTATGTCAGACCTATGTTGATTAGTTGCCTTCACAATGAAGGACAGGAGGACACATTCCTGAACTTGTGAATTTTCTGAGGTTATTGAAAATGGCCTGCCAAAAGAAATTAAGACCTCTTTTTCAAGAATGAAGTCCTCAAAACATTTGAAAGGACAGGAGCAGTACGTTTTCCTTGGGCAGGTATTTTCCTTTTAATTACCATGTAATTTGTTTAGACAATTTATTAAGGATGTGTTGGAAGGCAAGTTAGAAGTGAAATTATTTTCCTAGTTTAAAAACAGCTTGTTTAACATTTATTCATGCAGGGCTGGGCCTCCAGATGGTATAAATTGGCATAGATCCATTTAATTTCAGTGGGTCTATGCCAATTTCCAGCAGCTGAGAATCTTGTCCAGTAAGTCACTTTTAGTCCCATGAGTTTGGTTGACACCTAGAAAGATCGAAAGATTCAGCCCCTGGGGTGATGAGAAAATTTCTTAACTTTACCAAAATGACACATTCTTTATCAGTGATCATCACAGAACTGAGTGAGAAAATGCATAATCTACTCAGAACAGACAAAATGCCATTTTTTCCCATCTACCTTTCATTACCAGTGATGTTATAGCTAAAGGTGTTCTTCACCTTGCCCTTAGAAGTCAACATGATAAGTTTTATTGTAATAGCAGGGTTCTGTTTGGTGAGCCTGAGAGTTCAGGGATTGTGAACTGTTCTCCCACTGGCATGTAAATTGGAAGTTACCAGTGGAGTTATGCCACTTAGTCCATATGTGGATATGGCCCATCCAATAAATTTGCTTTAGAGACTCATCCAACCATCACAGCAATTATTACTTAGTCATTTCATCTATTGTTGTACTTAGCTTCAGACACTGGTTGTGTTGTAGAGATTTTTATCAAGACAATGGCATTCAGGCCACAAATGCCAAACTCCTCCATGATAAAACTGGGAACCAGCACCACACTGGCATCTGAAACAAAATTCTGAAAGAGCAGAAGAGACAAAAGACTCAACTGCTTTAGAATAATCAATAAAATTACACTTAGATTTTTGAAATAAGGTGTTTCCTTACTAAAAATTATTGCTGTTTAATGTGTGGAGGGTGACCCTGGTTGGCAGCTAAATATCCACCCGGCTGCTCCCTCAGCCTCCCCGAGTGGGATGGGGGAAAGAAAATAGGAAGAAAAGCAAGAAAACACATGGATCTAAATAAAGACATTGATTCAGGTATTGAAAAACAAAAGACAACAAACATTCAAACACATAAGGAAAGCACCTTCCCACTGCCCTTCCTAGAATTTTGCTATTGATATTACCACAGATTACACTCAGTCCCCTTGGCAAAGCAGCAGGCAGCACAGGACATTAGGGTCAGGGTGCAGTGGCTTCTTTCTGCCACTCCTTGTTCCTTACTCTTTTCTTCTGTTCTTCCTTCCTTCTGACTCTTTTCCCATGCTCTGGTGAGGGTCCTCCATGGGCTACAGCCTGCTCATGGAGTTCCTGCTGTGGCATGGGTCCTCCAGGGACTGCAGTTGTGGGGTCAGTTAGAGCTGACCGGGACTGGCACAGGGCAGCCTTGTACCTCCTCCCATAGAGGTCACCCCTGCAGCACTGCCTTCCTCCTCCCCCCTGCTACCAAAATCTTGCCACAGACATCCAATACAATCTGTGATCTTCCTCCTTAGCTGAGCAGAACACTTGAGAGAGGTCATTGTGTGGTAGGAATAACACTACACTCTTTATTTATGCAGTGCATTAAAGAGTATCTTTAAATGTATCTTAAGAGACAGGATATGGGGCCACTTCTATCCATGATCTGGCTCTGTATGTTATGTTAATTTATTTAATGTCATGTTGCCCTACTTTATTTCAGTCTTTCACTGAAGACTGTGGGGAGGACATAGGTTGTGTAGAACCAAGCAGAGGAACACACAGCTGTCTTTGGAAGTGGAGAAGCGTGGTCCTCCTCCTGGGACCATGGAAGTGGCAGTGTTCAAACCAAACAGATCCAGGGTAAGGCTATATCAACACATAATTTTAATTTGTTAACATAATGCTGGAATTAAAAAAAAAAAATCTTAAAAACCTTTTGCCATCTTCATTTCCATGACCAAAAATCACCACCATTTCAATAACATTAATCTGTTCTGTTATTAAGCTGTTGAATGAGTAGATTTTATTTCTCTCAGCTTATTTTTTACTCTTCTTCTAACTTTAATAGCTATCTGCTTAATATGAGAGTTGTTCCATTTCATTACCTTCCTCCTGTTTTTTTTTTTTTTCTTGAGGTCGAACTAATGCAATGCAAATTGTGATGCCTGTCTCTGATTTTTCTATTAGGCAACTTAGGATTCTGTACAGCCTGGGTTGTTGACTGCAGAGCTAGAAATATATTTGAATTTATTATGAAATCCTGGAGTTTGCAATATATCAAGTTTGGTGGATTTTTTATTCCGAGTAATAGTATTCAATGATTAATTCAAGCCTTTGATGGAGGCCTTTTCTGCAAAGTATGTTATACACACATTTCAGTTCTTCTGTTTCCACCTGATGCAATTCCATAGCAGCTGCCATATAAAATTTATGACATAGAGCTAAGCACAGTACAAGCTCAGCTGGGCACTAAAGCTGCAACAGTGCAAGGTGAACAAGTTCACAGACACTGTTGAACTGCTGTTTGGGGTTGGTGAAACCAAGAGTAGGAAATGGTTGACTGAGTTGGATCACACCAGAAGCATTGGGAAGGTAACTATTGGCACATTCTGGTGCCTGGAGAGCTAGAGTTACTTCAGCAATGAGAGCAATTTCCTCTTCAAGTAAAGAGGAAATAATTTTTTGATTAAGCTATGCAATATGAGTGTATGCTCTTCTGAGTACGTAGTCTGTGCTGGAGATGCTGCAAATTGCTGCTTTTGAAAACTATGAATGAGCTATGGTGTGCATCTCCACCGAGGCTTTGGATGTATTTGTCCCTCACTTTTGCTTTTATTTCACAGTATAAAATTTAAAGGAATTTTCTAGCCTGTTTTGTTCAATGGCCTGATCAGTCAAAGATATGACTCCTTCCACCTCTGTCTTAAAAAGAGTGAATTTCTTTACCCTAGTATTTTGAAAGAGGGAATGTTCTGCAGTCTTACTTTTTTGATGGTTAGATACTTTATTCCCAAGTGATATTTTCACTGTATGCATAGCCAGACTCTCTCCATTTATAAATCAGTTATTCTCTCCCTGCAGCAAATGCAAGAATATAAGATGTTTTCCCTTGAGAAGATTCCTGCACATTTTGCAGAAAGCAATGCTACTCCTATTCCACTTTTGCTTTAATGCTAACTGAGCCAAACTCTTTGCCCAATCGACAATAGTTCTGGTCTTCCTGATAGCAATGGAAGAGACTGATATAGCTCTATAGCCATATCTGGGCTGTCTTCTCTTATACAAAGGACCAGCTGACTTCTTTGGTTTTGCACTGTTTTAGTTTTTTCTGCTGGTTTAGCTCATGGCAATACTTGGAAGTTCCTATCCTCTCCCTGCTGAGAACTTGCTGTGGTGATTGATCATTTTTTGTTTTTCCCCTAAGCCTTCTCCTTATATGTTGCAGAGGAAAGTATTCACCAGTTTAGGTGTCTAAACCTCTCCCAAAAGTTGATTTCTTTCTTGGAATATGGGCATCATGACCTGGATTAAACTTTATTTCCTTTACTAGAATGTTCCCCTCATTCTTACATAGAGATGCCTGTCAGAAAATGAATAGAAGTCACCATTTTAGGAAAGGGAAACTCTAAGGAGGTTTGGAAATACAGAAAAAATGAAACATGATTAGTACAGGAATTTGCAATGCAACAACAACCATTATTCATGTTACTATTTCCAGGAAGTAAGATTTGGCTTTGCAGCAGGGCCTGTAGGAAATCCTACAGAAGGGTTAGACCATGAACATATTTGGTAACCATGTCTGAAAGGAAACCCTCAGGGCAAACCTGACTTGTTAATACCCTGTGACACTGAAAAGAACCTTAAATAACCCTCACAATTCAGGAAATATCAGAGGATACAGATGTTGCATGAATGAACTGATCAAGTGCATGGAAGGAGGATGAGCCTGACTCTTGAATGGGACAATCCACTTCATCAGAAGAGAAATAAAGATGAGAAAAGCTCTAAAGAAAATATATCTATTCTTGTGCTGAGTAGAGGAAAAAATTATATATAATTGATATCAATTTATATCTTGATTTAAAAGATCTCACTCTTATATGTCAATGACATAATCAAGTTACAGAGAAACTGATAGAAGTTTTGTAAGAACTGGAATGGTCAAACTCATCATCTTCAGACAGTAACACAGTATGATTCTTTTCTTAGAAGAACATGTGTAGAGGGTTTTGTTAAGGTAAATGAATGGGTGGTCTGGGAAAGCTGAATTTGTTTCATCCTGGAGTTGTGTTAGATATCATTGCATCTTTCTTTGTTGTGAGGATAAAAAGGCTGTGTAATATATAAAATTCAAAGCTGTGTGAGCAGATAAAACACAACAGGAAAAGTATCAGTAGATATTTGGATAATGTATTTTTTCAGTCTCATTTCAACACTTAAGAGATGACCCAGATGCAGCTTTTGGCTGAGAAAATCCATATAGAGAATGATGTGGAGATGTTTTCTATTTTGAAGCTGTTTGTTTACTCTTTTTCCTACTGTCCACCACTGGCTATTCTCAGAAGATGTTTGCCAAATTCACTCTTTGCCTGGCCAAGTGCAGCTGTTCTGATACTGCATGCCCAAAATTCCTTGATCATGGATGTCTGCAGACTTGGTCTCTGTGAGGATTTATAATGCCTCTTAGAAGGAGCACTTGCAGAATCTGCAGAAAGTCATCTCGGCCATGAGTTGCACTGCTTATCGGTCCCAAACAGCAGGATTATGTTTTGGGAGTGGAGCTTGCAAGATGGGAATGTGGGAGCCCTTCTACAGAGTCCGAATCCAAGACTCAGACAGCTTTTAAGGGCCAGTGGGAGGAAATACAAAGCAGGCTAAGGAGAGCTGGAGAAATGCACCTGATATTTTACAAGCTATATACTGTGCCTCATGACCCAGATCGTTTTTGGCATACATTAGAGGCCAACACTGAGTCCTCTGAGGACTCATTTGTCCTGAAAGGACTTGAAATGCAAGAGTTTTAAACCAGTACAATACACTGTGGCAACTGGTGTAGGAAGATACTTTTGTGTGTGAATGATTAGTTTGACAAGCTCTGACTCATGCTGAAACCACTGGGAGTACTTAAAGAAGTAATAGTAATCTAGCACGAGCAAAGATTTTGAAATTTTCATGTAGTTCCCCATAACTTTGTACTTGCCTGGGATAATTTTTAGGAGTCATTGCTGGTTTTACCACTGACAAATACTGTGATTCCCCCCAAAAACTCATGCTACTTAACTTTTTGTTATGTCAAAAATTTGTAATTCAATTATCACGTATATACATATGTGATCAAATTCAACATGTGTTTAAGACAGCTTTTTATTACTGAGGCTTTATTGAGCTACAAAAAAACCCAAACAACAACCCTAACATTTTTGCTAAATTTCCACGTATTTCATTATTTTAGTGCTCTTTGAATGGATTTCTGATCCATATTGATTGAAAAACATGTGAGCAAATTAGGTAAAATCCTTGCTGAAACACTGTCAAGGCAAAACATATAAGACGTTGAATTCCACCAAACTTCGCAAATAACCACAAATATGGTTTTTAAGCATATTTGAAAGGGTGGGGTTTTTTTTCCCAGCTGAACCACAGGGATGTCAGTTATGCTGTACACCTGACATGGAAGTCAGGCACTGGATGCCTGACAACAGTGCTCTGACTCTCCAGCACAAGTATCTCATTGATGTTTCCCTTTAGTTTGGAATAAAGCTGGTTTTAAAAATCTGTCTCTGGTATGAAAATTATCCCATCTGATGCTTGATGTTGAAAGAACATAATCAAGCCTGCCAATTCACACTACGGTGAAAAAATAGAGATTATCTGAGATTCAAAACAATGGAGATAAAACTATGGTTCATATGTTGATGTTTCCATGACTTTTGACCTTTACAACCGGTGACACCCTGTAAGAAATGCCAGGACAATATTATAGCCCTAATTAAATGCTGCCATTTTACTTTGACAGAATTTTTATATTATTATTTAATTTTAAAAAATCCAGATAGAGGAAATTGCTACAGGCAGGTTATGATTTTAATCATGTAGGACATATATATTTGTACCTTAGTATGACCAAGTGACCAACACCACAAACAAAGAATGTTATAGATACCCTGCTTACTGGAGATACTACAATAGTATTGCACTGCTGCTTCCTTGGCAAGTGTCTGAAGCAGAGGTATGCTGCTGCACAGAGAGATTTCCAAACCAAGTCTTTAAAGCCAGAGAGACACTCGGTTTGTGTTAAAACAATCCTTGGCTTCAGAGGGCATTATGCCACCTGAGTACCTCTGAGAACTCACACCAAATTGATCTATCCAAATTCACAAAAGAAACCAGAGGCGAAGCAAGGGCCTCCTACATCTCTGTTTTGTGCTCTAAGTAGCACTCACCCTCTTGTTCAGTAACAAGACCATCTCCACTCTTGAGAGTTCAGTCCCAGCATCATGAAGGGCTTGACAAGTAAGCTGTTTGATGGGAACAAGCAACTCTAAAATTGAAGACCAGAAATAAGTAAAAAGCAGAGCATAGAGGTAAAGGTAAAGTCATTTGTAAGGCCAGTATTCTTGGTGAAAAGTCATAGGCCATTACAGTTTACCCATCTTATTTTTGAACCCGTTAACTTCTACTGTTATCACACAGAGGAGAGAAGCAATTGTTGCCTTTGCTATTTGGTTGGGGTTTTTTGCCTCTACCTTTCCTGCAAAAAAAGGAAGAACTGTAGAAGGTAGGTTGTGTCTCATATGTATGGTCGGCCTGGTTTCAGTTTGCAGACCCTCATTCTGTTTACAGGTCCTCTATCTGGTATTATCTTCTCGTTACTCTGCTTACAGACCAATAAAATCACCTCTCGGTCTACGTGTAGAGAAGCTAAACAGGTAGGCCTTGATAAGACTCATACTCTAAGGCACTTTCTCCAGACCTTGAATAATTTTTGTAGCTCTCCCACCAATGTCATCTACAAATTTTGCTAGGAGCCGTTCTGTATTAGATCTTAGATTATTGTCAGAATGCTGCAGAACATTTATCTGTCATCCACCTGTGTAGGAACATTTATTCAAAGACCAGCATTCATCTCCATTCAAGATTGCTTCAGATTTTCCTTCCACTAATCCTTTGCCCATTTATCATCACTTTGTTTGTATTAGCATAGAATAATTTAGCTTGGAAGAGATCTCTGGAGATCATCTAATCTAACCCACACTCAAAACAAGGCCAGCTTTACAGTTAGAGCCAGCTATTATGCAGTGCTGCTCTTTAAAGAGTGTTGTGCTAACTTCAACACATTAAGGTCCCCTCGATTTTGCCTTCACCAACCAAACAATGCTTCAATGAGGATATGAACTCTGAAGTTCCTTCCATACCTATTTTTCTTTGTTTCTAACGACCCAAAAGTTGTTTGACAAAACCTATTCTCCATCATCTAGTGGACTGACATTATTGTACTTCCCATTAACTGAACCTCATGGCAACAAGTAAACAGGAAACTATTTGGTGGGAAAATTTGCACTCATTTAGAAACAAAGGAGTTTTTGCTCTGCATCACTCTTCTCTTGTTTCCCTCCCTTTTCCACAATATTTGTGTTTTTTCTATTATTTTCTCAGCATTTCCTTCCCCTTGTAACTCTTAAACTTCTTACCCTTTGTATTTCATCAGTGGTCTCTGGAGATCTCAGGAGTGAGCTTACATAAACTGACTGATGTTCACAAGGCACAGTCTGTGCTATGCGTTAGCTCTAGAGCCACAGGTGTTTTAGCTAGATCCATGTAACACATACTGGTGTATACTTCACTTTCTGTTTTTGAGAAATTACACTTAGTTTTGGGGAACAGGGCAGAATCACCTTGATGATTAGAGTCCAAGCAATGTCACAAAGTGACATCACAAAGTGATTAAAATTTTGCTCCATACATCTGGGGGTATTAATTTTTGTGCTTCATCTCACAAGCACTGTTTACAGACCTCAGGTTTTTTCTGAATGTGTGTAAATGGAACTTTATTTTAATAGATCATTTGGCTACTACTGCTGTGACTCATGGTGAGAGAGACTCCGAAAGGGCAGAAATACGTGGGAGCCCTGCAGATCCACACCTGTGCAAGAGCTCCATACATGGTCCTCCCTCTAGAAACAGCCTCTGTTATCTGACTGAGAATAGCTACGGTGAGCAAGGTACCACGAAGTGGAAGAAGAGGCATCAGAGGGGTAAAAGGAACCCAGAATCCTGCAGGGAGACTGCCTGAAATCTTTGGCTGTGCCTGTTATAACAAATTTCATGGGGCTAGGGCCTGCTGTCTGGCTAGACCAAGTGGCACAGCATGGCTCACCTCTCTTCAACTCCCTTCTTTTCATCTGGGAGCAGTCTGGTCTCGTCACTACTGCCTGGTGGGCACAGGAGCAGTTCCCTAGTCCTACATATCTGTCTGACTACAATATTAATTACCAAGCATTATGTGGTCCCCCATAGTGGCTAATGAGACACAAGGTTACCCTGATCCTTATGGATACCCTTATCCTCTGCCTTTGGAGCTGGAAATACCACCTGGTAGCCATCCTTTCTATCCCACAGATTTATGATCCAGCTGAGGTGCGAATTTCTGTGGCCATCTGGTTCTTCAGAAATCTTCACTTAGGTGAATGTCCTTTATGGAATGTGTATAAAGGACCCATGGATGTTTAAGTGCCTTAATTTATTCAGGTACACATGGAACCTATACATCTTATAGGCTTATTTTGTCTTTGTTCTGTTTCTAGTCTGCAATAAAGCATACTGATTCCTTTCCACTCACTCTTTTCCACTTCCTTTTGCAATCCTCCCCACCTTCTTTCATTCCAGATGATCAGTGAGAAAAAAAAATAGATAATTGCACAACTTTCAAGGCAGGCAATTGTAAATATAATTTTCTTCAATAATATTCTTAATTACTTTAAGAGTATTCAGAGAAAAGGATGTAGGTAGATGAATTTGGAACAAAGAGGCCAAGAAGAAGAAAAGCTGGAGCTGTTCTTTGATGACCATTGCAGTTCCAACTTTCTTTCCAATAATTGTTGCAAATTTTGTGTGTGTTTAAGTGCTAGATCTGACCTGTGCTATTCACTTCGTTCAGGAATATAGAAAAGATTGAGCAGATTCTCATCAGGTGACATTAGGCAGAACTGTTTAACATCCCAAAATTTTCCCGCAGTGTTAGTAGAGAGTAGTCAGGCTCCAGCTTATGTCTTTAACTTTGCAACAGGGTCTAAAATGTTCTTACAGTCTTTTGAATATCTGTGGTAAGGACAAAAGCTTGCCATCACGGTACACCAATGAAAGTAGCTGGTAGATTCTGGGCCTGGTGACGATCAGAAAAAAGGATAATTATACAGCTGATGGGGAAAAATGCTTGTTGCTCAGAAGTGGTAGGCTTTCTCCTTGTGGTTGTGTAGCAGAATGTCTATTAGCACAGCACTGTTCATTTGTTACCTGCAAAAGCAAGAGCAAGCAAGTTTAGACTTGAATTTCTTTCATTTTATATAGGCCAGAGGCACAGTATTACTGGAAGCTTTTTTAATGCTAGATGTACCACAAGGATGTGAGGCATGAGAAAGGGTGTGTTTTGGAAGACTGTAGTGAGCTGGGTAAGGGCCACTGGCCAGCTTCCCTTTCACACCAAGAGTGCAGCTGGCTTGTTGTACAGACCTAAGGCCAGCCACAGATTCAAGCTGCTAATAATATGTTATTTTTCTCCTTCAGGCCTCTTTACAGCTTTAATTAAATTGTACTTGGATTTGCTAAGTTTCACTTCCTGCCATGTGCAGTTTTGCCCATTCAAATGCTTTTATGCCAGTAGAAAAACTACAGATCTGCCTTACTACACTTGTTAAGGCAGGGGCCCAAAACTCAAACTACTTTGTGTTAGCACAACCACAGATGTCTTCAGCCAGAGATGCTTGGCCCAACAGAAAAAGATAGGAAGGACAAAAGAGTGGGGAAAGGAGACTAAGGTTACAATAAATTCTCTTTCAGTCCAGGTTCACAAAAGAAAGGAATAACAGACCATAAGCAACAGGATTAATGGACCATCTATTGCAATACTGTCCAGTCTCCATGCAGTCACAGTCTACCCTACAGAGCTTCTAAAAACTTTGACCTCTGTCAAAATATCTTTATCTCTCATAGAAATTATCATGAGTTTCCACTTACACGATATTCAAACCTTGGCCACAGAGTAAGGTGACCAAATTGTTTACCTTTGGATACACATAGAGCACAATTGGATTGCAATGAATTTCAGGAACTTGCAGCCAGAGTGACTTGAGGTGAGTGACTTAGAAACAAACTTGGTATCTCATTACTGTAAGCCATCCAGTATGATTTACTAGTGGGACAATTTGTGGCCCATCCTGCTTTCAGACACTGCCGAAATCTAGTAGATTTTGACACTGATCTGTGAAACATTTAGCTGACACTTTAAATGAGGAACATGACAAAAATAACAGAAAAAGCTTTAATTATATAGGATTATTCTTAACATGTAGTTAGTTTTCCATAACCTCAGACTTAGGACTCAGCATTTCTGATTTCAGTAGTTTGCAGTCAGATAATATGATGTCTGTGAGCAGGAGGGATAAATTTAGATCTGAAATGAATGACATACATTGTAATGAGGTGCAGGCAAGGTAAGGGATCATCAGCAATGAGTTATTTTGGTGGAGAAGAACTGAAGTTAATCCAGGAAAGAAGAGGCAAAACAGTGTGTTTGAGGGTAGATATTCCTATCACTTTAGAAAATCACGAACAGGTGTTACATTCCAGATAATATTGAAAATGGCTGGTTACCCATTTTCAAAAGATCATTGTGTAAGTGGCAAGGATATGACAGAGCTAAACATGTGGGATTAAGGAACCTGGCAGCTCCATGTTGAAGGAAGATGTGGCAGAAAAAGATATTTACGTTGCAGATCTGTAAGAACAGTTTAATAGAAGAATGATGCAAATATGCTTCCAGATACAATGAATTATTAAAAATTTTTGTTTTCTCTTGGTCCCAAACAAAAAATTACTATTAAAAATCAAATGTCTGGTGCTCCTAAGAGAAGGACAAAACAGTTTTGATCACAAGATACTTGTGTTCTTGAGTGCTGAAGAAAGTGAAGACAAAAAAGTCCTAAATCTTAATAATTTTTAGAAATAGGTTTCATTTTCACTTATTTTTCCTACCTGTGTTTGGTATAATTGTCAATTGTTGTAATACTCATAAATTGCTATTATTTTAGCTTAGTGTTATGGACGTTATGCATTTATCACATTGTGTGACATTACTAATCTGGTCAAGAATCTACATCGTCCTCTACCAGATGAATTTTCAAATAGTATGGAGGCAATCATTATTAATAAATCTGAGATAAAAGGTCGTGTCAAAAATGTCATTCTTCAGAGAAGTAATAATTTGAGAACTTCTGTAATGACTGCTGTCTCAGTTGAGTAACAAAGCTGAAAACTGAGCAGCCAAACTCCCCCTTCCTTCTGTGCTGGGTGGTGTCATTAGCTGACTTTCAGTACTGACACGGAAAGTGAAGAACCACCTATCTACTATCAGAAGGTTTTCCCTGCAAGTGCTCATGCAAAAAGCACTCTGGGTGACTATTAGATGATTCACCAGTTATCACTATCTGAGTCACGCATCCCACTGAGTGGGTGAGGCTATGAACTTCTTTGTCTTCTGACACGCTGATTTGCCACGACAAAAACTTACTGTGCGGCACCCAGAGCTGTCACAAATCTGTGTGGGGAAGGGATGTGGCAGAAGCTCTGAGGGACAAAGTCCATCATGGATGGTCAACTGTTTAAAGACAGAGACCTGGAGGGGAATTTCTGCTTTGTTGGAGCTGACTGGCCATTTCCCTGCGAGGCTCAGTGCCCCTGGCACACTTGGCTGCGGTGGTGGCAGTGAGGAGCCTGGTACAGGTGTGACTCTGAGAACACATGACAGAGAGCTCCTTACAGCTAAACACAATGAAATCAAGTTTTATTCTCAAAAAAGGAGGTTGGGCTGCCTCTGTTTATCCTGAAAATGAGGGAGCCTTTTGCGATATAACGTGTGGGTCTGATGCCTTAAACAGAGAACAAGATAGGAATAAAGGAATTAAGGAATAAAGGAGGTATTTATTTGAAAGGCCTTCAGAGGTACACTCTGGGCTCCGGAGGCTCCTGCCTCAGTGGATCCCAAAATGGACAATGACAGGTCATGAGTTCTTCACACTTTTATATCAGCATCAATTCACCAACCAGAACCCAGCCAATGATGTGATTTCCCCAAGCTTGCCCCCCCTCACCAAGATGATGGTTTACAGTTCTTGGTCTGGGTGTCCTTGGAGAGCAAGCTAGAGAGGCTTTGTTATGTCTATCTCAGCATGAGAGAACAGCACTTAACGAGCTACAGGAAATTCAGAGTTACACTAACAGTACAGGATTTGAAAAATATAAAAGTTTAAACCTAAAGCATCAGGCCACAGAAGGACTTCTGAGACATAAAATTGAATGTAAGGAACAACAGGTATTAGCCCAATGGCAGAGACATGGAAGTAATTATTATCAAAAGTAGCCTGCAGTGCTCAGGTTCTTGACCTGTGCCATTACACATATGTTGGGGTGGAAGAAAAGCTTGCTGAACAGCCTGTGGAGTCCAGGTGCAGTGGTCAGGGAGGTGAGGTAGACATGTGTATACCATGTTAGAAATCCTGGAGGAACAGCAGGCTTTGCTGCGTATGCTGTCCTCCTGCTCACATTTGGGCTGAGCCAAAGCTATCACCAGCCAACAGTCAAGAACTCCTCTCTGGAGTAGGAAATGCACTTCCTATAAATGTCAGGAAGAGCAACATTGTCCCAGATATGAACTCCTGCAAATACGTGCTGCAGAGGAACTAGAGCTGGAAACTTTTGCTGAACATCAATTTGGAAAACATGTTGGAACCCTGGAGGTTGAGAGTTTTGAATTCTCTGCTGGAAGGCACTGTTCCACAAGAAAACTCTACATTTGATCTGAGGCCTTGGGATAGGCTTCCAAAATTGAGTGATAGGGTTAAAATCATGTGTGTGTAGTTTGAATACAAGGTGTGGTGTCACAGGGTGAAAAATTTGAGATTTAAGCTTTTAGAATATAGTAATATATATGTACCAAGATAGAGATTTTAGGGCAGTGGCTGGATACTTCTTTTTCATTTTCTTCTTCCTTCTTCTTCATGAGTTTAGATGATGTCTTATAATTGGATAAGAAAATCTGCACTGCTGAACTTAGAGGTTAGAATATTGGGTTAGAAATCAAAATAATTTAGTTGGCAGATCATTATTGGACCAAAGGTCCTCTGCAAAGCCAGAGAACCAACATTGTTAGCTTTGTTTTACCTTGTTTTATCTTGCTAGCTGAACTCACAGCTTCTAAGACTGTAACATAGATAAGAACAAATAAACAACTGAGTCCAAACAAGAAAAAACCATGTCTCCTGTACTTCATCCCAGGTATGAGGAGTAAGAGTGAGAGGCTGGGAAAGAAGCCTCTACCCCAAGAGTCACTGACTAAAAATGGGGAAAAACCAAAAACTGTAGCATAAATCATGAACAGTGGGACAACAGCCTCCTTCCCCTGAAGCAGTTGTCTGGGAGGGGAAGTGAGATTTTTCCATGAAGATGCAACAAATTTCTTTTTTGTTGGGTTTTTTTTCTGGGCTCGGGTTTTTTGGGGAGGGTGGGTGGGGGGATGGGGTGAGTACAGTGCTGTTTGTCAGTTTTGCTGAAATAAGCATTTCTAATTTATATCAAACTTACCAGCCATGTTTTGTGGCTCCACTGAGCTCTTCAGAGTGACAGTAAGTGGCATCTTTTGGCTAAACTAAGTCTCCTACCACTGAGGCTTCCTCTCCTTCTCTAAACTTGGAGAACGCAACAAGATGTGTATATTTGTTTGCATCTGTTTGTAACTATTTTGGTGGTTTCTATGTGGTAATAATTTGAAATATTATTGCTTTTCTCCATATAATTTGCCTGCAGTATAGCAGCTAACTATATCCCTTCTCAATAACGTAATGGAAAGGTTGCTGCTGCAAAAGTTGTCAGCCCATGGAAGAGTTCTGGGATGATTTTCCTGCCTCACAGAGCATTTTACATGCAGCCTATGTTTTATTATTTTTATGAGAGGCCAGGTGCGTAGGGAGAGGTAATGGCTTGTAATAAGTGATTGATGTGCTAGGGAAAATGACACATTTCCAGGCACGCACATCCTTGACTTTCAATGTCACTAATGAGTACAATACCAAAATAAATGAGTGACCAAACACTGAAGGTTGAAAGCAAGGAGTTTTAAACTTGACTTTTTTTTTTGGTTTTTATTCTAGAAATTTGCTGTAATTACCTGGTTGGGGTGATACTGCATGTATAGAGCCAAAAGTTGATTAATGTTAATTTCAGAGCAAACAGAGACAGGAAAGGCCAATGTGCTCCACAGCTAAAAATACACTTTCACTGAGGGACATGACATCTGTGGATTTACAACCCCAAAATTATCTGTGAATAATGATTAGCTGCCCTCACACAATTAACTTGTTTCAGCAGTGACTGGTTATCCTTAAAGGTACCAATTGGTGTTGACTTTCAGACCAGACAAGCTAATCTAAAACCACCTGTAAGTCCAGGTGAGTCTCCTTTCCCCTTAGGACATAGGACTAGAATTGTGCAATAAAACAAGGGGATTTTAAAATAACCATCACAGAACAGCAAACACCCATTTTTGGTGTCCAGGAAACCACCGAAAATTAAATTTCATTAGAAAAATATGGATTTTTCTTTTGAAAAACTGTCCCCTCATATATTTTATACTTTGCCTATACCCACTGCTCTGAGGGGTATCATCTTATACACAAAATAACACTAGACATGAGACAGAGCTAGAAGCTGGAATGGACTACTTTAGACTTCTGGTCTAATCTCCATAATCTGGGGTTTGTACATACCTTGATGTATCCTGTACCACCTTCAGGTTTTGCTGTAGAGTTACAGCACATCCCTTAGTCTGGGCTTTTCACACGAGGGATAACCCACCATGCCCTTCATTAAGATTTTTCCAAACCCTCCTATGTCCTCAAGGTGGTATGTATAATCAAATCAACTACAGACTCCTTTTGGTTAAATTAAATGCATGGGAGGGAAGTGTAGTCACTTGGGATGAGATGTATCTTCTGCTACCTAAACATGAGAAACATCTAGCCTAAGGTAGTTTTCTACAGTCCTCCTGCAGTCAATGAAGAAAGATGACTCATTCAGAAGACTCATCCAACTTGTTTTAGACACCTCTCTTAGAGTGGGATGAATCATTCTCTGGAGACACCCATCTGCCTCCATGGATTGCGCTTCTATTTTGGACTGGGTGCCTAGCTCTTTGGTGGCTGAAATTAGATGAGATGACTCTCACCATCACTGCTATGCAGAGCATCAGCTCTTGAGTGTTCCTTTCTCTACTTTCACCATCTTTTGTTTTTGAAATATGTGTACCAAAACTGAATTGAATTTGTAACTCTCTCTAGCACTATAAAAGTGTGTTAATCCTGCTTCCCCACTTCTGCATCACTTCCCCTACCTTACACACCCAAAGACAAAATTAAGTCCTTTAGGTACCACATTGTGTGAAAAGCTGGCCTGGTGGCTTGAACCAGTCTCAGAATTAGAGCTCATCCACACTGCTGTTCTTCAACATCTTATCCTTGCTGTTTGGAAAAACTTAAAATTTTTTTTGTCGTAGTTGTAGTCAAGTGCAAAACAACAAGTACAGGATGGCAGAGATATGAATGGCCAAGTAGATTCAGCAGGAGCAAGAATCAAATATGGTAGAGAATAGAAAGAAAGTAAGTAAAAATTAGGTTTAACTAAGAAAATACAAGTAAACATTCATTAAACCTGTTAGATCTGAGCAACTTTACTCTCTGACTTTTAATGTTCACCTGCCATTTGTGTAACTTTAAGTAATTTCTCTTTCCTGGTTAGGTAAGATTTACAGCGTGAGAATGAATACTTAATGGTAATTCCTATAATGTGAATTGTAATTTCCTTGTTTATTGAAAATACTGATATTCAGCTAGTCCCAAAACATGTATGCAACACTAAAACCTGATTTCCACTGTAATCTGAAAGCACATTTAAAAATTCTCTGCAGCGAGTGTCTATATGAAATTGGTGAAGTTGCCACATCTATTTTCATTTTGAAGCCAATGTTGTCTAAACCGTAATCACTTTGAGACAAAGAACACCCACTATGGGCTCTTGACAAACGTTTTATTGCAGAGAAATGGCTCCAGTTGTTAAGACCTAATTACCAGCATAACAGAAAATAAAAAAATCTGTGGCATTTTTTGCAAGGGTCTGAGCTAGGCAGCTGGATTAAGGAAGATAGGGCTACTTGCCCTCAGAAAGTCAAAATTTGATCCTGATCTCTATCCTGTGTTCCTCTAGGGAAGAAATTTGCATGTTTGCAGCTGCTTTGTTCACCACCAGCTTTGTAGTCCTTTGGTGCTCTCAGACAATCAGCACAGTCCTTGGACACTTATGGTGTCAGGGAAATTGATGGAGAAAGGAAGCCAATGGAGCTGGAAATGGAATGACAAACCTCTGCCTGTCAAAGATCTTCAGGGGAAGACCTTTGCCTAGGATTGAGGTCCTGCTATCTGACCCTCCTTGGACCTGGAATTAGCTTTAGCATGTGTAATTCTGCTTCTGATTTTTTTAACTCCTCGCCCCAGGAAGAACAGAGCCAGTATTTTAGATTGAGAACACTGATTCTTTCTTCCACATCTGTTTTTCCTGCTGTCAGATGTCAGCCCTTGCAGCTGAAGTCACCTGGTTAATCATTCCTGCCTGGCCAAATGCTACCCACTCTGCTCAACCTGTTGGGGTCAGGACATATAGAAGAGAAATCAATTGGTTGAAGCACCTGTGATGCGTATTAGAGAAGTGATCAAAGTAAAAGATTCTATTTCTAAAGGTATATTTCTGTTTGATTTTTAAATGAGTTGATTCCCCTAGTTTAGCATTCTCAAGTGCGGTACCCACATCCTGTGGTTTGGTTTTGTGCTGTTGGCTTTGGCTGATTTTTTATGGTACACTCGCTTCATTTTTCCTGCAGCTGCTCCTTAAAGTCAAGCTCCAGGCAAGTGACTGAAATCCTCTCTCCAGCCTGTGTGTTAGAAACAAAGTCCAAACAGCCCATGGGGTTTGTGTTGGCTGCAGCTAGCTGTCAGTAAGTGTAGGGGACCTGGGCATCCATGTGATACACCCACACTGCACTCAGTGTGCAGAAATGGTCTGGCTAGTGACACTTCTTTTTCTTATCTTAGAATATCCTTCAGAGAAGGTAACACTGAAAGGCAGAAAGTGCCTGAAGCAGTTTGCAGCACAGGGAGTCTGCGTTTCTTGGCTTCGTATACAAAGTAAAAATCTGTGTGAATTGCTCTCTGAGGAGGGGATGTTAACTCTGATGGCTCCTGCCCCAGCACCCAGGCAAGGATGGTGCACTCCAGCACCCTTTCCTAGTGCTGCACTGGGCATCTCCTCCTGCCCTGTGGCCCCACGCTCCCGGCACAGCTGGCTGGGGGACACTGTGATCTGCCATCCACGCTGTGGGGCAAGACCACCCACAGCAAGAGCCTGGGAAAGTAGCCAGGACAATTACTCATGGCCTCTATAATAGCTAAGCATGTGGAGGGCCTTGCCACTCCTTTACAGCACACTCTACTGCCCAGCACTCTCCTGTGCCACACCAGCATCTTCTTTGCCTCCTCCTTCTAGTCTGAGTTGGTCATTTTGTCATTCTTCCTGTGGGTCCCTAAGAAAAATAGATTGTTGTAAGACAAAATTTGTCTTGTGCTAATGAATGCCACAAATTTTGCACCCTATAAGTACATATTATCCTCTACTGACTATGAAGAAAACTGATTTTGTTTTTGATACCCACAACTGGCCAGGTGAATTCTACCTGGTTAGGTTACTGATTTCTTCTGTGAATGGTGTTTTTACTGCTTAGGCTATGCTTTGGGAGATTGCTAAGACACTAAGGTGAAAATTTGCAGTTCTTACGGAAAACTCTCAGTGTAAAACAAAGATGCCCATTTATATTGAAAAGCTAAACACTTAGCTCAAATCTCCAACTATGATTTGGCGGTGCTTTAAAAGTTCACTCTTATTTTCCAAGGATCTGATGCTGGCCTGTTACAATCAGCCCTGGCTGCTCAGAGGAGGCACTTTAAAAAACACCTTCACACTTCTGCACCAGAGATACATTTCTGGGCTGTGAAAGGGGCCAAGGGCTGTAACACAGAAGCACTTGTAGAGCCTTCAAGACTGTACAGTGGTATCATACACATAAGAGGGTAACCAACTGGCAATATAAACATCTCTCTTACTCTGAGCCTAACTAAGTATACAAACGGAGTGTACAAACCTCTTAACTCCTGAAAGAACAGGGTATCATGCTGGGAAATGCTGATAGTTGGAGGGAGCTGAGACTCATCTCATTAGACAGCACAGATGTCAGTGATCTTGGGGATGCCAACAGAAACAGCAAAATAATTTGCTGCTGCAACATGGATGGGTTGTTATGCACATGGAAGGAGTTTGGTGTGGAAGGACACTCAGGTTTCGTCCCTATGTAGATGTTAGCAGAGATAGGAGATGGAGCTGAATGCAATGTGGCAGAGGAGTTCTGTTGCTAAAGACATCTGGAGACAAGAGGACAGAGTAGAAAACTTATGGGTCACACAAAGAGAGGGAAAAAGCAAGATTCTTTAGTGTCATGTCATCACACATCACTGATCATCTATTTCTGAAAACTCAGGGGAGAAAAAAGAGGATAATTTTGTAAAACCTGTAAAGAAAATCAAGAACTGTTTTAGGACAGATCTGTCGAGAAGACAGTTAAAGATATGGAAGTTTGTACAAGAAAGGAAGAAGAAAATGGATGTGTAACAGGGCACCTTTGGAATGGCATACCCAGACAATATACATATACCAGAGATAAGGTGAAAGGTTGAGATGAAGGAATTATTGTGCTAGCTAGTCAGAACAACAGAATAATTAAAGGCTGGACAGAAGGAATTTGAGAGGGGATGAGAATGCAAGAGCTTCAGGGTGTTCAGATAGTTCTAATTGTTGAAATGTAGCTCTCAGACAAGCTGCAATCTAGTTTTTACTTGGACACAAGACTTGCTCTGCGATTTTGGAAGCTGTGTGAATTGCAGATGGGACGCATGGCAAGCTACTATGGACACAAACAACAAACCCATCTGAAAGCATCTTGCTAGCAGATTCTCTAGTTTACAGTACTCTTGAATAGATGTACTTGTAAGCTGCCTTTCTTCCAATCTGTCAAGTCCACAACATCCACTTAAATGTCTGTGTATAGTTACTCTTGGTTTTCTTGAGCTGAAGCCAGGCTAAATAGCCTTGTTTCTGAGAAAAGTTGCTCACAGTCCTGCTCCTAGGCTGCTTATGACTCGGGTGGTTTGGCTCTGTAGGAAACAGGACTCCTCATGTATTGCATCTGAAGTGTTTGTGGAGTTTCTTGACTGAGACTGAGAGGTTTTCTGTGTGAAGAGGGGCATCGTCTGGGCATGCACTCTGGGTATGTGTGCAAATGAGGATTTCTGTGTCCATGGGCACGTGTACACAAGATGCCTTATGTAACTCTTCCCAGAACTCCACTGCTCATCTGCTCTGCACAGACATGGCTGCACAGAGGCCTTTTATTGTGCTTTGTAAATATGTGCCCTTGTTGTCTTATCCCCATTGGTTCAGTTTCCAAGAACAGGATGGATAACAAGCTGCCTATTCTTTCTTCATCTCTTTTCTCCCTCTTCTTGGGTCTCCTAAGGATTTTTTCTCCTCTTCAGTTTTCCAAAGAATCTAAAGCATTTTTGTGGTTCTCTCTGTAATAATACCATGTCTAGAGTGCCTGGCAAACCACAAATATAATATGCACACACAACTGGAATATTTGCTATAATACCACCAAAAAAATTAATGACATTTAACTAAATTAAAACCATTTTTTCCAAGATAATGTCCTATGTCAACAACTCCTTTAGCTGAAATATCTTCTATCTGGCCAAGCCAAGAGCCATCCCAATGCTACCTGCTATGTTGAAACCTACCCATCATCATTATGTTTCTTGCTGCCTTCCCAACAATTTGATGACTGACCAGTTAACAGCCATTCCAAAATAAATCTATAAAGAGCATCAGTTTAGGCTTATGATGTTTTTTCCCCATACTATCACTATTATCTGGGAGCTACAGATCCTGTGCTTGAAAAACAAAATGACACTGGAAGTTTCCATTAAGTAATTGGTCTTTTCCAGTTCTTTATGTCATTTCTCCCTCAGTGAAAATACTCATTAGCTACGGGGTCCATGAGCTTATATCCTTGGTGCCTGTTCATGATTCAGCCCTGCACCAAGCCCTGTTTGAGTACCTGCAGCTCTGATGTCCAGGCTCTGATGTCCAAAGAACTTCTGATTCTTTGTAACAAGAGCAGTAAAGGAACCAAGCAACCTGTGAGCTTGGTTCCAGGACACTGCAATATATTTGGACCCTGCAAAGGTATTCAACCAAGCTCACAGATCCTCAAAGCCTGGATGTGTTACTTCAGTTCTCCCTAGGGCTGCTATCTCACAAACCACCGCAGAAAGTACATGTCTGATGAGTCAGAGGAATTTTCTTGCACAGGAGGAACTTGAACCCAGCTCTTTTGTTTCCCAGGGTGGTGTGGTGCCTTAACAGCAGCTTACTTTTCCTTTCTCTTTTTGCTTAACAGCTTGTACCATGCTTCTGTCTGCCCAAAAATCTGGTTGCATCTGTGCCTATGCAGTCGTTTCCCCCTGACTTGTCAGTGTTCTGGTTTGTAACCAGCCCTGCCTTTGCAGACAATCTTAGAATAAGGTATGACATACAAATCCCCTTGTTAGAAGAGAGAAAGATGTGAAGTAAAAACAAAAAAACATTAAAAAAAAGAGAAAGCTATGATTATCTAAGTATCTCATTTTAGCTTTGATACGGTAGTACATGCGTGCAATCATCTAAATTACAATTTATTCATGCATTACAGTTGAATTATATTAATCAGGAGGCAGCATATTGTTAAGCAGAGCCTAGTAATGCAGCTTCATAGATGTTTTTCCTTTGTGCTATTTAAGTGGTCTTGTGTAAGTCTTGCAGAGGAGTTCACTTTGTTCTTGTTGCAGTTCAGATAAGTTTAACAAAGAGAAAAATAACTCTCCTTTGTGTTTCAATGGATGAAAATGAACTCCATATTTCTGGGATATCTAAAAAAAAATTGTCAATCTTTCAAGAATCATAGAAACTGAATGGAAATTGTAGGAGGAATATAATTCTAAGCTGGTTGAAAATAGTACTATTTAGGAAGTCAATAGAATTTTGTAGCATCAGAAAACCCATTTAAAACAAGTACAAAAGTCCTACCAGCCCCCTTACAGTTTATTTCAGTATGAAAATCTTTCTAGTAAATAGATATACCCAAGTACTGAAATTTAGGAAGATATATATAATTCTATATAAATTTCATATAACCTCTAAAATGGGATCTCCTCTGCCTGAACTTCTAAGACACTTATAGGAGATCCCTGAAAAGTTCTATGACCTCCTCTGGTTTGTGATAAGCTTGTCTGTGCTTGATATCCCTCCAGTAATGCATATTCAGTGAAATTTATAGGATACTCCTGCTGAGATAACAGAGAAAACGTAACACTTGCTGGGAGGTTTCCAGGTAGTTATCAGTCACGAAGGGATGTGAAGATTATTGTCAGCTCCTGCAAGCATCTTCTGATGTGACTTCTGGTGTTCCAAACTCAGTCTGACTCTCCTGGTGGAAAAGCCCTTGCCTTCTAGAAGAAATGCTATAGCCAGATAGTGACCAAGTTCTCCCATTTCTGGATGAGTCTCTGCCCATGTATGCCCAGGGCTTCTCAGCAAACAAGTAAAAACCTTCCTGTATTTTTAAAAAATACATTTATATTGTCACTTGAAATAGTATTTGCATTTGGAACTGAGAAGGTATGAAAGGATGCTAAAAGGAAAACATAGGCCGCCAGTAGCTGAACAAAGGTTTCCACTGAAAATTACAAGCTTTATCATTAGAGAGAACTAACGGACTTCTGCAATTTTTAATTTTTAATTGACATCATTTTACAGAATGGTAAGCATACTGTGGAACAATGAGAAGTTTTCAGGAAAAAATGTAGTTAGTGCCTGAATTGTGTATATAGTATGCTGAACTGAAGCCATGGGTAGAGAAACAATGTACAGTACTTGAGAGAGACTCCTTCCACATTTATAACAAAATAAAATAAATCAACCCTCTGAGAAAACAAGGTTTGCCAGTTTCTTCATCCAAAGATTGGCCTTAGGCTGCAGGAGGTGTTTGGACAGCAGCAAACTGGTAATAGCCACAGAGTTGTTATCTACACCATCACAGGAAAGAGGGTCAGAGACTGATCCTGGCCCCAAAGCCAAATGGTATGTGCTGGCCTACATCTATATCAGCCAGGGCCAGCCTTCTCCATGGCAGGCAGCTGAACAGTATGGCCACTGGCTGACACTTTTAAAGTAGACTATTACAGGAAACCCAGAAAACAACCCGTGCTTTTTTAAAATTTAGAGTTAGAGATGTATCCAGAGGTGGTATCACCAGCAGTCTCAGGTGGATCACCTCAAACCTCAGTTAGAGTTGCAAATTTCCTAATGTATCTCAGAAATCACTTTCCTTGCAATTTGGATTCAGACACTCAATTACTGAGGCATTAATGTACCACAAACATGGTAAAGAAATGCCTCTGTAGCCCAGGTTTCATTCCTCTCAATATAACAGTCTATCTTTCATCTGTGGATGAAGTTCTTTATAGTATGTGAAGTCTGACAGAGTTCTCCATGTGTTTGCATTTCCTTCATGAATGGGATATCCACAAGCTTTTAGAGAAGGCTGATGTTATAGCTGAACAACCATAGTTCCACTTGGTAGAGAGTGTTGGCTCCTTCTCTAAAAACCTGTGTCAAAGGATATCTTCATATGCCCATTCCTCTATTCAGTATGAAACAATGTATTTAAAACATACAGTGTTACAATAGTTAATTAGAGTTTATGGCATTTTCATGAAAAGCAAGAAATAATGATAAATACATGAATAATGACCCGGGAATGGATCAACTATTTTATCATAAATGAATGTCAATGAAGTGTAATTTTCTGCTTTAGGAGGATTCCTGCACCTGGTAATATCCTTAATAAACATTAATTAAAAGGTTAATCTGTTGTAGAAATTGCTTTTCTCTGAAGCCACCTGAAATCAATTTGAACCCAATTACAAGCAGTTATCTATTGTTTATGTGGTTAAAGATTAGAGAATACATTTCTGCTTGTCAGGAGCCATCAGAGCAGGTTTTGAATGTCATGATGAGAGGTGATTCTGAATATTTGAATGCACTTTAATGAGCATAGAAAAACCATTAGAAAACGTAATCAGTCATATTTGATGATGACTTGACCTTGGAACTTTGATAACAAGGGGTCTAATCATTTCTGTCTCAAGTACCAACAGTATTTCCTCTTGAAATCAATTGACCATTGCATGCTCACTGAGAGGGTAATCTTCCTTGGCAAAGAGGTATAAATTGCAAAAATCCAGCAACTTATATAAATAGGTTCACAAAAAAACTATCTCTCACAGACTCGTGATATATGAGATGCAGCTGAAAAGTGATCAAAGATAATACTCTTCAAAGACATTTGGAGACTAGCATCACTTAGTAATTCAGAAAGTTCTGCTCTGCACCTCTACTGAAGACTGAGCTGCAAACTGCTCTGCAACAGTGAGGGTGTGTGTGTTGCCTTATTTTCATGGAAAAGTTTGAGGTTGATAAATGCATAATTTGCATCCATTTGCATCCCTTGTTGATTGAAACTTGCTCTTCCTGCTGGACAGGAAGACCTGCACTTTCACACATGACACCTTTGGGTACAGGAGCCAGTAGAAGAAATAAAGGACCGAGGTCTTACTGCCTTTTCCCACAAAGGATGGGGAGAAACTCGTGCCTCTCACTTAAAAGTTTCTGTCCATATTTCTCATCGTAGGTTTTCACAGAATCACTTACCCTCTACAACCTTTACTGCCCTTTTCTGGACTTCTTCCAGCACCTCAATGTCCTTCCTGAGTTGAGGACCCCAGGACTGGACACAGTACCCACGGTGGGGCCTCACCAGTGCTGAGTACAGGGGAACAGTCACTTCCAGAACAAGCAGGTGTCTGAGCTTGACTGGTTTCACCCAGATGAGTAACCAGGCTGAAGCCAGAGTATGCACGTGTTTAAGCATAGAACCTACGCCAAGTGACTTTGGATGCTGAAGATTTAGGCATCTCTTCCATCATCAGTGGAGGGAGAGGAAGGGGGAGAGAGAGAAAGAGAGTTCTAACTTGAGAAAACACTTCTCTTATCCAAAGATAGACATTAAATACAACTGGAAGCAATTTCCCTCTGGAAGGATTGGATTTTCTCTTCATTAACAACAAATGGAATCTAGAGGAAAGAGCTTAGGATTTGGCTGACTGTGGGTGAGATTTTTCACACTTAGATTCATATACATAGCAAATTCCAGCCTTTCTCTATGCACTGAATTCTGTATTTAGGACAATGATTTTCAAGAAGACAACAGAATTAATTTCGGCATAGGAACTTAAGCAATATATCATCTCAGGCATTTCCACCAGACTGTCTTATTGTAGTGAAAGAATCTCAAAATAAATGACTGCCCACTGGGTTGGAACAAGGATATTTCTGTATGTAATCAGCAACAACATACTCAAGCATACACATTAGAACTCTTGTAATGACCTGGTGTAGTTAGTGGTAAAATGCAGGCACGTTATGACAGCTGAAACACACTTTCATCACATTTGTGATAAGGTGAAGAGGATTTCAAAAGTAAAATCTAATTTTAAAATCCTTCATCTAGTCTTA
Organism: Erpornis zantholeuca; assembly: GCA_013400515.1. Lineage (NCBI taxonomy): Eukaryota > Metazoa > Chordata > Aves > Passeriformes > Timaliidae > Erpornis > Erpornis zantholeuca. Next base: position 355,791 of record VZTN01030915.1, read on the forward strand.
AAAGCTCTTCTCCCAATCCTCTGAGCACATAGAAAGGCAGTTTTCTTTATAGGCATCATGATGCATTTCTTGGCTATATTCTGTGTCATTTGATAACATTTATAATATCCAATTAGATTCTTAACCAGAGAAATTGTGACTGATTATTTCAAAGTAAATGAAATTTGGTAAAATCATAATCAGGTTGTTGGTAGTAAAATTTTCCATTCCGATACAAAATGCTGAGTTTCCACCAAATCAGGCTCTATAAAACTTCCAACATAGGTAGTAGAAGGCTGGAATTGAATGAAATAATTATGAATGACCTGGGTTATTTTATCTATTTATTTTTTATGTGGGAATGTCCTTTGAAATGAGTAGTCTGACAGACAACCTCAATGAGTACATCTCAACAACAAAAATAAGTACAGTCTGTACTTTGTTCAAGCTGGGCAAGCACCAACAACACCTGAGAGGACAGGGGGAAAAAAATCCGAACATTAGTTTCTCACAATGAATTTCCAGTTCAAAGTGTCTGAGAGCTTTGCAGTGATTTTGCAGAAAAGTGTTGTAATTCAGTTCACAAAACTCTCAGTTAAATGTTGGCTGCTCTGTCCACTGACAGTTACAAGGGAAACCTGCCCTCTGGCACGTGCTTGTTCCTGGCAGCCACAGTGGCAGCATGTCCCTGGCTGCGGTCCAGCACAAGGACTGGGGGGACTGGTCGCTCTGGCTGTTCAGGGTTTTGGTGGGAAAAGTGTCTTTTTTTGATTAAACTTCAGCAAATTATGTAAAGAATGAAAATCAAATCTAGGGAGGAGTTTACATGCTGTCTTTGTCAGTGTATCAACAGATCCATCCATCAAGGTCCATCCCAATTTAGACCTTCATGCTGTTGTGTACAATTCCCAGTTTCAGTTCCACCTAATGCCTTTTAGTTTAGAATTAAGCTGGTATTATAACAATGCCCGGCTACCCTCATATTGCACATTATAACACAGGTTTTTATTTGGTTTTGCTACACCACTGGGCTGTTAAAGAGCAAGCTGACATTTTCCATGTCAAGTGTCTGTCTGTGATATTGCTTCCCTGTTCCAAGGACTTTTGAGAGTTTAAGGGAAGATTCTCTATTACATCTTGGTGAACCTTTTCTTTCTGAAGTGCTTGCATTCCCGCAAGAGATGGGGAAAAGGCTCGAAATTTGTCAGGAGGGGTGGCCTCTGAAGCAGAAATATACCTTTTTCTGTGCCCAGGATAATCTAAACGAAGTTTGGCCAAGTTTTAAACTTTTTGAAAAATGATTTGTAGACTGCTGGCAGCAAAGGACTCTGACCAGGTCGAGCGTGTCTCCCTGTGGAGGGAGGGGCGGAACACACACTTCCCTGCAGTCATGGGCACAGGATGTGCTAGGCTCATCATAGGTCTCTCTGGGTGTTTCCTGCCTTCTTTCAGTGAGCCCCATATTCCTCTCCATTTGCTGACTCTGAGGAATTGAGGAAGAGGGGTGTGTGGAGGGGAGGGCCAAAGGAACCTGAGATGAGCAAAGGAGAAAATCAGCAAGTTGGCTGAGGGCTGAGAGAAATCATCAGGGAGGAGAAGACAAGCCTGAAACAGTGATGGGCAGACACAAAAAGAAACAAGCCTGAAGAGACTCAGACAGCAGAGTGCTTCACTGTAGTGGTGTTGAGAAGAGACCCCCAAACCCTTGGTACCACCATTCTCCTGGTGTCAGCAATGGTCTGCAGAACACACTGGACAGGCATTGTGTCTCCACCACCACGAGCTCTTGAAGAGCATGACAACCTTCCATGGCTTCCTACTGGCACACAAGGCAGGGCTCTGGATGGGAAAGCCAGAGGTCTCACTCATCCTGGCCAACATGGACAGAGGGTGCTCTAGGCTGCCCTTTGCCTGTCCTGTCTGCTTCTGCCCTTTGTGGCTGAGGAATACTGACACTCAAAATGGCCTGAAAGAGCATTTATTCAGGCCATAAAGTCAAGAATTTCAGTGGTAGAAAATGCTGCAAACACAGTTGCTGAGCAACTATAGGCCTGAACCTTAATTAGTGCACACACCTTAGGAGCCAACCATTAATTACACGATCACATGCCATTTTTCCCCCCACAAGTTACAAAAGATTAATTGGCTGAGCAGTCCTGAGCATGTTTTATACAGATTCCTTGGACCTCAGCCCAGCAGTTACCCAAGAGAAGTATGTGCAGAGCACTCAGCCACGGACTTGTTCTAGCAGACCAACCTGCACAGAGCACATGGAAGGGTTTATCCCACCACAGACATTTCAGTGACAGTCACACAGTTTCTGCTAAAAGGCAGTGTTGTATAAGAGGTTGTCTTTTTTTAAGTTTTCTGAGGGATCTGTGAGGTCATAGGTAGATTTGCTGTCCCAACAAACTTCCCCTGAAAACAGTTTTTGGTTCTCTTGCCATGAGAAGACCCTGGAGCTGCAGCCGGGAGCTAATTGGCTGATGTCGCCCACTGCTCCTCCTGCCATAGCAGCAACAGGTAAGGGTTTGGTCAGAAGTGGGGCTGATCCTGTGATATTTCACTAAATCTTCAGCCAAGGGTTTACCAGCAGCAGCTGGGTGAACTTGGTGTGACCTTGAGGGATGTCTGCAGAGCCAGGGGCACTGTCACACCCACGGTGCAGCATGTACTGAAGCAGATCTTCGTCACAGTACTTAGCACCAATCTAGGTCAATGTGCACAGTGTAAGTGCACTTAGAGGTGAATGAAAGACTGGAACAGGCAGATAAGAGGCTAAGATCTAATGTGCAGGGGTCCTTCCCCATGGATACTAATCTAACTTGGGCTCTCTAATGTTTGCATAATTAACCACAGTGACTTAATCCAGGTTTCCCTGAATCTTCAGAAGGCCTTTCCTGCTTTCCCTTTTGCCACGTAAGAAATCCCAGTCTTGCTTGCTTATGGTTGAGAAGGGCTTGTTAAAAGATAGCATCCCTGTGTGAACACAAGCAGGGTCACCAGACCCTGCTCACCAACAGGGGTATGTTCTGTGAAGATGCCGAAGCATCAGCTCTCTGGCTGTGGGTTTCCAATAGTCACGTGCCTAGGTGTCAGCCAGATTAAAATAAATAAACACGTATACTCACTTGCATCTCCTACAATCTCAGCCAGGCCCTGGGACTCATATTTCAACCCATCCTCACGTTACTCTTGCTCCTATATCGTGGGAGGTAAACCTTCCTCTGCCCTTTCTCCCAGGAGCTGCTTTACCCATGTGTTCTGCTTCCTACTGCTGCTGCCTCATCCCTTACGAATCATGTTACTGACGCTTATCTTGGCCACAGGCTGCATCCCTTTTCCTGCCCCCTTTTTAGCCTCACATCCAAAAGCAGGAGAAGGATAGCCAGTGCTGCTCTCCATTCCAAGTCTTAACCTGACCTCCCACGCTCCTTGGCTCTTCCCTTAATCTACTCCTGAGGTAAATGGTGTACAAGAGATAAGAGTCTTCTTCCCTTTTGTCAAGGAAGTAAGAAAAAATGTTTTCAATGTCTCAGCCTGGGGATGTCTTCACTTTGACTCCCTCAGTAGCTTCTTCAGTGATTGACTGGTTTCATGCAAGCTTGGCAGTGGGATAGCTGCAAACACAATTATCTTCCCACGTTAGTCAGCCCTCACCACTCCCCCACAGCTGGGGACAAGTGTGACCACGTTTCAAATATCTGAAAGATTTGTTACTCCCATTTGATCCTTACAGCTGATTTCTTTACCGTTGAATGAAATAACACCCAGTGTGCTGCCAAAACAAGTAGAAGGAGAAAGACTTAATGGAGGAAGGGAGAATTTTGAAGATGCATGTGAAGGAAACAGAAAACCTTCATATAAAATAATTTTAAGCCCTTCAGAAACGTAACTCCCAAGGCACTTCATTATACCTGGTGGTATTTCTGGGTGGAAAGAACCTGTGCCTTTATTATCAGTGATGAGACAGATCATCACAAGATTTTAAAATAAATCTCTCCCTCTCTCTGTCACATTCTTCTGAAATGGTGCATATCCTTGAAGCATTTGTTTCTCTGAGAACATGAGGTACCGCCAGAAAACTACTCAGATCATTTATTACTCCTGAATATTTAGAAATCGTTAACCTTTACACACTCCACCCAAGAAAACACTGGGAGAGGCTGTAGCATTTTTTTTACTCTTTCACTTCTGCTTCTCCTTTTAACCTCTCATTCTGTGGCATATCTGCTTATGACCAGGCAGCTTTATATGTGTTTTATGATCTGGGTAATTGGGCAGAGATATAAGGGTAAGGAAGACACGATTTTGCTTAGAGGCAGAGAAATCCATGTTGAAGGCTGTTTCCACTCTTTAAACCATTAGCATATCCAGATGTTACCAAAAATGGTGAATAGGTTCAGCTAAAATGCACAACAGATGGGATCTTTGCCCTAAAGTCTTTTAGGGTCAAAAGCCAAACCTATTCCCTGTCCTGCTATTTCATGTGCAATTAGAAATGGAAATAATAAAACAAATCAAGAGGCTATTTTCCCTTTATTCTTTATAGACAAAACCCATAGACAGATTTTAAGCCTGGAAAACCCCATATACAGTTAAGCTTTCCCACTGGCTGATGAGCAGTGGAAGACAAAAGCAGACTGGGTGAATATCTCCTTATTTCCTGGACTTAAGTCTGAAGATCATTTCCAGATGCACCCAGTTCCCGGCACCACACAGCTGGATCCCACTTGCCTCATGCCCAGTGTGAAGTGGCACTATGGCCAGCTCAGCCACAGGATCCTGGCTGCAGCCTGCAGAGACCAGAGAGGCTGATATTTGCTCTTTGGCACTGCCTTCAGGGCACATAAGGACCACACCAAAGGCAAGACCCCTTCTCTCTTTCAACCCCTGCATGTGTGATTATGAAGAGAAAACCAGTGCATTTTTTAGAAGAATGTGGTTTTGAAAGGGCATTGGCATCAAGAATATTGTTGGCAAAATAACATTATTATTCCAGTTTTTTCAGGATGTGAATTCAAATAATAAGTTAAGTGGGGCCAGGTGAGGTCCTTGAGATACTGGTTGGTGTTGTGTAAAACTTTTTGCGAATTATGCCTGAAATCTAGCAAAGAGTTTCAGCCAAAGACAAAGAGGGTAATTCTGAGAAATTGCAGTCAATGCAGTGTGATGATTTCAAAGGGAAACAGCTCAACTTTTCGGTTCGAAACATTTGTTTTTGTTTTGAGGTTTTCCTGCCTGCAATAAATAAAAAGAGGTGAAAAGTTTAAACACAAAAATGAAGTGTTTTGTTTCAGATTGAACCAAACAGTTTGCTTGATCCAAACTGGAATTTTGGGGTTTTATTGTTTTACTAAGAAAATACAGTTTAATTTCCTGTCAACCCAAAACATTTTTTGTAATTGTAGCTTTTCTGTGCTGAATTCAAAAGCCAGTTATTCTTACTGCTCTTTAGGAAAAAAAAATTATTGGGAATTAATGAATTTATTATTGGGAAGTGAGGTGAAGTTTCACAGAAGAGTATGGGGGGGGGCGGGGAAGGTGATAAGGGAGCAGAGCTGGAGATAAAAACTAGCAATTGATGAAGGTCCAGCTAGTGCTATAAGGAAGGCATTATGTCTGCTCAGGTCTTGGAGCCGCCCTGAATAGTTATTGTTTTACAGCAGGGCAGCAGCCATGGGGCTGGGCTCCTTTGGCACAGCCCAGCTGTGGGCCAGCTGAGCGCTGCTCTTCTCTTACGGTGCCCTGCTGCTTGTGGCCCTGTGTCCCTGACCCATTTGCAACTCCCCCAAAGAGGAAGTGTCATAATCTCTCCCCAAAAGTGATAAAGTGACTAAAGGTGTTGGTGGCACCAAGAGGATCACCTGGAGAGCTGGGGACAAATACCATTAAGTAAAATCCTGGCTGTGAGGCTGCATTGCACCTCAAACGTGTCTCAGAGAAGTATTTGGGATTATGCATTACCCTGCAGGGCACAGAGAATGCCATTCTTCTCGAGTGAATTCAGCCAGCGGCGTTGTAATTACGCTAATTACACTGTAGCCTTCAGTCAGGGTAACAAGTTGCTGCTACGCTTGCTTGCATTATGCTGCACTGTAATATATGTCATGGTATTTCTGTGTGTGCGTAACCCACACTTTCCTCTCTCTGTACTTCGACGTGATGGTCCAAAGGTAGGGATATTACTACCTCCATACGCTCCTTCTCATTTATTTTACCCCTGCTAAAATGTCAGCTGGACCTGGGAAGTAAAGGGACAACTTCTGGAGCCTTTCCTCTAGCAGTCTTTCCTTTGTGTTTGTGTTTGTGTGTGTCTGTGTGTCCATGTGTGTGTTCATGTGTGTCTTTTGCACAAGGCCCTATCCACCTAGGAGCTGAGGCCATCATGCTCCATGGTCACCGTCCTCACTACATTAGCCAAGAGGAACCTTTCCCCCAGCTGAGCACAGGGCTCAGCTTGTCTCAGCTGGAAACTAGACTTTAGCTATCTCACAAATTACTGTGTTAAAGAAACCTTTACAGAGCAAGGTGTTGGTAAACAAGAACTTGCTGCTCCTATGATTCACTACCTTCTTACGCACCTTAAGAGCAGATTTCTCCACCTTCCTGTGGCTGTGGGGAACCGCAGACAGGATGGAACCAGTGTCCTCCTGTAAGTGTCCCCACAAAGCAAGACAGGCTGCAGACAGTATTTTGTAGGGCAGCAGAGGTCAGGGGAAAAACACAGCGTGTGACTGTTCGTCAAGGCAGGGAAGGGATCCTCAGAAAGGCCTGAGCAGGGCCCAAAGCACGTTCATCACTGTCCTGTGAGAGCCTTGTAGGAGTGGGCGCGGCTGCGGCGGAGGCGAGGGAAGGCAGCCAAGCACCGCTGGGCAGGCGGGCAGGGCGGGCGTGGGCAGGGAAGGGAGAGGGGACAGGCTGGGCAGCGAGACAGGACTGGCCCCGGGCTCCCTCGGGGAACTCCAGCAAGCCTCTCATGTTCCATGCTCTCTGGCTTTCCTCTCCAGCAAAAGAGAAGGTCTAGTGCTCTTTCTTTCACTGTGGGTGTCATGAAGCTTCAGTACATGGAGGTCCTGATGTAAAACCCCTTACCACAAAATGGACACAAAGTGATGTGCAATTAGCTCCTACACGCTCAATGTACTCATGCTGGAGAGAAAAGGCTGGTGAATGTATACTCTGTCCAGCATCACACAGCATCTCCACGCTAAAGTGAGCTGCACATGATGCTTGCTGGTTCTTGACAGTGGTATAGTCACATCAGTGTGGCACAGAGCCTAGCTAATTAGCCCTTCTTGGCAGGTCTAATTAGGCTGGGCAGGGAGCCATGCTGATAGAGTTGTATTTTCGTGGGTTCCAGCTCTCGCTCGGTCCCAGTCAGTGTGTGTATCTCCACACCATGGTGCAGATGTCCCACCAACACTTCCCATGAGCCCAGGACCCTGGCAGCAAAACCCATGGAGAGGCCAGCTGAGGACTGAAGAGAATAGCTGGATCTGGCAGGCTGAAATGCTGCTTCTTTTTTCTAAGAAAAATTTTTGGAAGAAAATGGAAAAGAAAAAAACTCATGCAGATTTTTTTCTGCTTTTTTGACTTGTGGCAATGTTTTCTGAAAGCTCCCCAGACCCTGGGGTCCCAGATGAGGTCAGACACTTGTGCTCTGCTCAAACCCTTTGTGAGATGGAGGCAATGTCTCTGAGGTCACGGTCTCTTGGGGGTTGGCAGTCATAATAAAGTGAGTGTGTGCATTCTCTTCACATCCCTTGCTATAGGCTTTGTCAATTTTTTGCACTGGGAGTTAGATGGGTCTCAGTTTGTTAACAGTTGAGGATTAGTCTTGATTTGGCTGAAACCACTGCTGTGGCACAGAGCCGAGGTAATCTCCGTGTGATCCTTGTGGTCAGTCTAACCTGAGGAGGGCAAAAAGCAAGGGTGAGAAATGAAAGCTGGGTCCCCCCAGCTGTGGCAAGACCCAACATGGGGAGCAGCTGGAGCAAAACTTAGCAGAATTAGTTAAGAGAGAAATGAAGAGGTGGAGATGAAGATGGGGTGAAGATGGGGTTGGCAGTGGGGGCAGGGATCCAGATGGCCTCCCTCCTAGATCAACACTGCAGACATGAGAACTGAAAGGAGAAACTGTCACAAAAGTAAACAGCATAAGAGAGAGGGCCGTAATGTAATGCTTGGACTGGCCGTTGTCCAGGTGTCCACCCTCTTATCACACAGCACGTTGCAGTCAGACACAGGAGCAGGACCCGAGCATCTGCACCCGAAGCCCCTAATGAGTGTTTGCAGGATGAGCTGAGAGGGAGGCTGTGGCCGTGCAGGGCAGAGGGGTGGGAAAGAGACTTTCAAGCACGTGGCAGCCTGCCTGGCCAACACAGCATGCAGCAGGGAGGAAAGATATGAAACAAAAGCCTTCCTGCAGGAGCAGAGAGAAAAGACCCACTGCTGAAAGAAATGGAGCAACACGGCTCACTGTGGAGGCCAGCACTCCTGGGGTAGGCTGGGCCAATAGTTGTAAAAACAGTTTTGAAGTAGGAAATGTAACATGATTACAAATTGCCTCTCTTCCCTGCTCCAAGGCTCCCACCATGTGTAACAGGATGCCGAGCAGCAAGGCGGGGAGTTGGCAGAGGTACAGGCAGGTCCTGCCTGCACTGGCGTAGGGCACCCGCTGGAGAGCTTGGCATACTGCGCCTCCATCTCTTCCCAAAACACGTAACTGCCCCAAAATAGAAATAGTCCCAACACCAGCATTGTCCCCTCCCTGGCAGTGGGGAAGCTGGTTTTGTTTGGAGATTATCTGCCAAAACCAACAATAATACAGTACCATCAATTCCCGCCGGGGCCCTACTCACAATGGCAAAACTGGACAGATGATTTACAACTGATATATCTGTTATGGAGACCGGACACAGGCGTTTTTACCAACAGGTTGTCTAAGCCCCAGAGCAGAGTCAAAACACATGGTGAAAAATAGGTTTTCCTCCTGTTTCCATGCTGGCTGTGAAACAGCTTTTGGCTAGGCAGCTCTATGGTGGAGGACTGCAAGTTCTGAAGCTGCAGCTCTGGATGTTGCTTAATCTTCGTCTTCTCTTTCAGTGGGTCTTTTTACCAAAATATTTGGTATGAATGGGAAGCAAAAGAAAAAATAAAAGTTGACTGTAAAGGGTTTCTCCTGCAGTGTTTACAAATTTTGCACTTTCTTCAGTGCCACAGAAGTTAGAGATGGAAAAGCCATAATAAGTCATAGAGGCTGAACTTTTCCAAGGCTTTTAAATCACTTATCACATTGAAAAATGACCTCCAGGGAAACTCTGTGTGGCAATTCCAGATATTGCAGCCCATCAAAGTCTTTTCCATGCCATCCCCACAGCAGCTACAGTTAAGAAATCAGGCAATAAACTGTGACTGAAGCAAAGTCAGTCTCCTGCTGACTGCTCTGGGAAGAAGCAAGTGCTCAGAGAAGAAAACATAGAAGTGGGAGTAACTTTGGTTGGTCTTTTCTGCATCTGTCAAAGCTTTTTGAGGCTTTAATGTCCATGTAAAAAGTAACCTGTGGTGTGTTGAAGGACCATCAACATTCTGATTCTACTGTGAAACCACTGAAGGTCAGGTCTGCGAAGGAAATTGCACGCATACATAAACAGGTAGGAATTGTGGAAGACTTGTAAAAATGCCCATCAAGCTGGACACTGAACTGTCATTAAAATGCAGAGGAGGCAGACAGGAAAACAAAAGCAAGGCAGCTTGTAGAACAATTTAGAAGCTGTTTAACAGCTTTTTCTCGTTTTCTCCTTCCTCTTAAATTTATCTCTATTCTTCTTCATTCTCTCTTTGCTGGGATTTCCTCCCCCTCAAACACCACCTCTGTTTTTTTCACAGCACTTTCTTTGAACATGGAAGTTCACTGCTCATTGAAATAGAACAAAGACACTGTTGACTGAATCTCACCTCATATTTCTCACATCACCATCATGGAAAGAAAAGTGATGCTGCACAGCTGATGAGATTGATTGTATTTGTTGATTCTGTGAGCTGTTTAGATTCGATCTCAGACCACAAAGAAAGAGTCAGCCCTGTAAGGATCTTGGAAAAGACTATCCTAGTGGGAATCTTTCAGCTGAAGTGTGTTAGTCAGCTAACATGGGATGTCTCACCCGGCCTTGGGAATCAGTGACACACTGAGGCTAGGCTGGATGTTGTTTCAGTGGAGTTACCTATCTCTACAGGTAACTCCATAGGACAGTTTGTACCATGTATTTTATATTTCTTTGACAATTTGAACTTCCTTCTTCAGAGAAAATATCCCTTTCAGCTCAGTCCCTTTATTATATTTCTCTTTTACATATCAAAAAGCACATGAGGAACAACTGCACTTAAGGAGGTGAAGTATGCTGTTACCACTGCAAGGAGACAGTGCAATGATTCTCAAACTACACCTATGTGGAAACTGAAATCTTCTACCTAATGTCTGTATGGGTAAGTCACCTGTGACATGTAGCTCTCTTGTAGCATCAGATCCCTGTGAAACCTGGGAAGGAGCAAGCCATGTAACTGGCAATCTGGTCTTACCACTGGGACAGGAGAGCCTGAATCCAGACTTCACAAGCAAGAAAGGGATGGTGCTATGAGTGCATGACAGTTCAGTGCCCCATGTTATGAGAGGAAAATATTAATCCCTAGAGAATGTAGCACCTTTTTTTCTCATCTTGCTCTTGCTGTAGAGAGCAAAATAGTGGCCCAGCAGTGTTGTCACCAAATCAGAAAAGTTATTTCCCTCTGTCCTTCCTTCATCTGCACTACTAGTTGATTGAGCAATGTGAGAAGTGAGAAGCCACTGCCCTCACTGTGTCCCAAACTGCTTTTGTGCCATCATCTTCTTGGCATGAAACACTTCATGAGGGCCCCGGAGGAAAGTATTTCTTCTGATTTTGTTTAGAGGACTCTGGTTTAGCAGGTCAGAGAAATTAATGTGGTGGGATAGAGAGTACCAAAGGAAGAGCGGGAGAGAAAGAGCAAGTGGGTACAGATTATTTCATTATGAACTTTCCATGAAATAGCAAGAGTAGAGCTGGGGACAGGAGGATATTAATTTATGGCAGAATGTTGTTATTGCAGCCCTTCTTCAACCAGTCATGTTACAGGAAGATAAATAAAGCCCAAGCCAAGTCTTCCCCTGGGTTAAGCCTGCTAGCATGGAGATTTATGTGCAACTTATATCCAGCCTGATAATTCCACTGTGTGACTGACCAAAGGTCTTCGCTTGCAGGGTAGGATGTTGTTAAAGGCACCAGTACTCGGAACTGGAGCACAGCAGGACGCTGCCTGATGAGGTCCTCAGTAAATTTCAGTGGCCAAGAGCAACTTGTTGATCTCTGTGATTCGTTGCTTGTGGCACTGGATCCAGGGCTATCTCACAGTACAGCAAACATGAGGCTCTTTTTGTCAGTGACCAGAAAAGCCAGGCTCTGTTTGTTCGGCTAGAAAGTGCTTACACTAGCTTATTTTTTTTCCCTTGAAACTCAGCTTTCCTAATTCTGTATGGGAGGGCTTTTTTTTCCAGGCTTTTTAAAGTAATATCAGTATTATGGCTAATGATGCAGTGGAAAGCAAGCTGGTCCATTCGCTGTAGATAATGACTCCATTGCCGTGAGCCTAATCAAAGATTTGGACATTTAATTGCTGTCAAGTCAGCTCCAGCCACCTGCCATTTCTGCCACACCTGAGCTCCCTTCTTCGTGGCCCGCAATTCTAAATGAATCCATCTCTTTTGCTAAGGGAAGGAAAACAGAGCTGCCAAGCAACCCTGAAATGGTGCTTTACCCTTAGAGCAAAGATCAAACAGTCTGCTTTGCCACTGAGCAGTAGATGTGTTAACTGACTGTGGCACAGATTTTTCAAAAATTTATTGGTCTCATGTTAGGGATTGGGGGTGTGAGAAATGCACCCTTGTCTGGACATGTCCTGGACTTGAGACAGATTTCTGTCAGAGGTGAAATTGACTTTTGTTGGCTCACCACTGAAAAAAGTTGAACTACATTTATCTGGTTTTCTCCAAAAAAATAGAAAAATATCACTGAAGCCATTATTCCACTTCTGCAGTGGACTGATGCAGTATTTTGACCAACCTTTGTCCTCAACATCATGATTCCTAAACATCCTGCCTTCTCCATAGGGAATTAATGCAGGAAATGTTTTGGGGCCATGTTCACTTGAATGTAAGAGATAACTCCTGCTCATTGTTCCAGGGAAAAAAATAAAAGGGAAAAAAATCCAGTTCCTGTTAACATATTGTGAAAAGAAAATATAAGCTCAATAATGGTCTAATGAACTGCTCTTTTTTTAGCCCAATTTACTAGTGAAATGAGAATTATGGGATCATGTGGTGTCACCATTCTCTCCAATCATCCCTCACTAATTGTTTTCCTGTTCTTGGCCAAGTTGAAACCTAGATAAAAAGGAAAACAAATGTAATAGAGCAACATTTTTGTTTCAAGAACATAAGTACACAGGTGGAGGTGTAAAAGTCCACAAATACCTCCTGTGAATGGCCCAAGTAGAGGAAGTCTGGCAAATAAATTCACATATTGTCAGCAAAAGAAGAAAGATCATACAAGTGCACCAGCCACAGAAATAACTTTAGTTGGGATCACCATAAGCCACAAAACACAGACCTGCAGAATATGAGGCATCACTGATATCTATTCTCACAGAACTACTTTGTTTCTCTTCTCATCCCATCACAAAAAGCAAAGACACCATTAAGATAGAGAAGATCTTTGACTGGATAAAATGAGATTTTTGCAAATGGCTTTGATCCAAATGCAAACAGACACTTTTCCCCCCATTGTAACAATGTGGAAAGGCTTTATAATAGATTTTAATACAATTTACTCCAACGTTAGGAGCTCTTCCTCTGCCAAAGGAGTTTAATTGGCCATGAAGTCCTGTGAGTTTTTGCATTGTGAGTTGACACATGAATAGATTAATTTACCAGGAAACCCAAAGAATAAGTTAAAGGGTCTGAAAACAATTAAAGGGTCTGCAGCTATTTGTATCTGTCAGAGGGCTTTAAGCTCAAGTTTGTTGCTCATTTTGCCATAGGGCTAACCATTATTGTATTTTACTGCAATGCAAACCTAAAGAGTACTTTACTTTTTGACCATTTCTGTGACAATGTATTTAAGGCTTCTGATCAGAATTTCCTATAATGTCTTCAGGGGGAAAAAGAAAAAAAGCTTTCTGTGGGAAGGCACCTCTTTCCTTTCTTCTGACCTGTCAGATAACAGAGTCACATGCACACTGAGGGGAAACAGATGCAAAGGTCGACTGGGGAGCTGCCCTGCTAAATTCTGTAATGCCTGATACCTTGGTTAACCATGTGAGCCACCTCGTAAAGATAAAAACCTGGGCTTCTATGCTTTCCTGTATTACTGAAACAGACCAGGAAAGGAAGAGGACAGCTACTCTTTCCCTCAATGGCTGAAGCATCTTACTGGACATAGGAGAGCTATATTGTGCAAGGGGAAGTCTGTGCACTACCCAACAGCTGTCTCATTTTCTAAGGAGAATAATAAACATGGGGCTGGGGATTCCTGCACCTCAGCTCAGTCATTTATTCCTTTGCATGCAGCATGCTTAAAGGAGTTCTGCATGCGTGAAAGCTTGAAGGTTTAAGCTTTTCTTTGGAAAGGAAAAACCCAGGGTTCAATTTACTTTTGCTTGGGTACATTCAGGGTGAGTCTTTTAGCGAGTTAGCTAAAATATACAAGAGAATGATGAAGTATGTGGTGCTTTCCCTTCAGTGGCATTCTGATCATCTGTCACTGAATCTTGTATGGGTTCCAGCTTGGTCAGTCTGTGGGGAGGATGTCCAGGGTGTGCCTCACTGGGGTGTCAATCCTGGGGTGACAGTGAAGGAAGCCCTAGCTCTTGGCAGCCAGCTGGATTTAGCCCAAGTGAGGTGTTGAGACTCAGAAACTTTGCTTTTGCCTGTACCTCTCTGGGGTTTGCCTCCATGTAGCCACATGCTCACCATGCAAAAGCTGGGGTCCCTGCTGCTGATTCAATGGTTCGCAGGAATGCTACCAAAAGTGGAGCTGAGCCGTGACAGGAAACACTGAAGTTCCTCCTAGTGTGTGCAAGGCCATAGTGTTTGCAGTGCTACCGCAGTGTAATAATGACAGCGTTTGTGAGGAGGCACAGTTTCACATACTCAGTTGTAAGACAGAGGTCTTTGACCTTTCTCAGAACTGTCTTGCAAAACCTATTGCCACAAGACCTTTGTGGGATTTGTGGAAGGGCTCCTCAGGGATATTGTGTAACTGGGAGCCCTCTAGTCTGCTTCTTTTGGTCTTTTTGTGCAGTGCATAGGTGTGGAGCTATTCAGGGCTTCGAGATGAGTGATGTTATGCTCACAGGAGGAGCTTCCCAAATTACAGAGTGTGCACACAAAGCTGAACAGAGACTGTAGGTAGATTCAACTCCTCCATTTCCACAACTCACATCAACTCCAGCCATTAATTAATCTACTGAAGTCAGAACACAGCTTCACCATGGCCTCTCTGGGAAGGTCTGAGCACTGGGAAAGAGGTCATGCCATCAGGACCTGGAGTATGGGTGAGGATCTGTTATTTTCTACAGCAAACTTGTCCCGAGAGTTTCATTCTTGCTTGCCTTTATCTTCATAAAGGGTTCATAAATGAGAATACAGAATATGTAAGTATTCTCACTCATCTAGCAGTGCAGACCTTCATGGAGGGAAAATATGAGAGGGCCTAAATGAAGTTCTGCGTTGCTTCTTTGGGAGATAACAGTGTCTGGGTGCAGGTTTCCTTTAGGAGTGGGTTATTGGAGCAAAGAAACCAGAGGCCTGACTCAGAAGTGCCACAAATCCTCCCAGATGTGCTCAGCCTATCTGGTTCTCATGAATAGAGATAAATCTCAGAAACTGACTAGGGCACTCAGGAGAAGTGGGGGTGGACTTCTTCCCCTGCTGAGCCCCTGGTGAGTGGGACACATTCTCTCTTTCTTTTCCAAAGCAGGGTAGAACCAACCCCAGAAGGAGGTAATACAGGTCCAGTGGGCCCTCTGAGCTGGACGAGTGTCAGTAGTGACTTGTGAGGATGGGGAAAGTCAGAAGCAAACACCAATGACAGGATGGTCTGTGCCTTGTCCTCACTTTGACTCTGATACACCGCTCTGAAAATCCTTACCCACTGCAACCTGCAGAGCTGGGGATTTTTCTGCTGAATAATTAGTATCCCTTTAAAAAATTATATATACTGGCTCAGTTCTTTGTAAGTACTTTTGTTATTTCTTTTGCTGCTCTGGCTGTGTTTGTCTTTCACTTGACACCATTGTCAGTGCAGAAGACAAATACGCGTTTGTTTTGATTTCCTCCTTAGCGTACATATAAGTTACAATGGGAAAGCCTGGAAAGTCTGCAGGATAACCTCATAGATAGCTAAATCCATTCTAAATGGCAATGAAAACACAATCTCCTAATCAGGAGAGAGAGTGTACCTTTAAACCTCGTCCAAAAATGCTTTCTTGGATAGTAATACAGCACCATGGTTTTTGTTCAGCTCTCAGCCAGAGGTTCAGATTTCTCCCTGGGGTCCAGAAGTTGAAAGTCACAAGCCACTTGGCGTAATTTCATAAAGACCTCAAAGTATAGTTCCCTTCTCTCTAACTACAGGAACTTATCCTCACAGTCAGCTGTTCCTGAATCACTACCTAAAGCACTGCAGGAAATCTATGAGGGAACAACAGGACAACCAGTTAGTGCATGGCAAAAACAGGGATCTTCATTCTAGAGATGATTGGAACCACAGCTTTCCTTAACTGGAGTTGAAAAGAGTGTATTATTAAAAGAGAGGATCCTTGGAACATAAAGGCAACATTATTAGCTCATCTACAGAGGCATTCAAATGGTAATTTAACCTTTGCCTGAGCGAATAGATTAAAGGAAGAACTCAGGGGAGTCTTTATTTTCTTCACTTACTCCTGGCTCACTTGCATTTCTGTCTCTGGCTGCACAGAAGCAGAGCTATGGAAATTGAAGCCTCCAGGAGGTTCATTCCACTCTTCCTCCTTTTCCCTTGTAATTTAGGCACCTGCCTGCTTTCCTCCTAGGAAAAGGGAAACTTTCCCTCTAGGGCTGGCATATGCTGCCACAGAAAGAAATAAAGAGGGTGCCGCGGTGGGTGGAAGGGGCAGGGCATGTGACAGTCCAGGTCCATTACCTGAGCTTTCCAGTGTGCTGTCAGTGTGACAAATGGCTTCTGGCTCTGGAAAAATTAGACTGAAACTGTAGTTTCTACAGAATCTAAATTTTCCACAACTCCCTTCTTTTTCTGTATTTGTTCTTCAGGAAATTCAACCTCTGGTTTTTTTGGTATTTTTTTAGAAATGTTCCATTAAACTGTGCATTTTGAGAGCCGTAGCCGGTGCTGAGGGGACCCTTGCAGACACATTATGGGAAGTACAGTTTATCTAGGAAGTTCAATACAATGGGGAAAATTAACAACAAAAGGCAGGGGAGTACCAAGATCTTATTGAGGCATTGAGTGTAACTTAAATTGGATGGACCTTCAGTGAAATGCATTGGTCTACAGAATGAAATATTTGAATGTGGGAATAGTCAAACCCTTTCTTTTAGTTGATAATAATGAAATATCTTTGTATTGCATTTAGGAAATAATTTCAGGTGGAACTTGAGATTCTTCAAATAATGTTAATGCATTAACTTGCATTTTGATTAGAGACAAAACAAATATGGAGTTCTGAATGGAGAAAATAATCTGAATTTTTCTTAATTCCATGAGTCATTTTTTTGGCTTTCACTTGTATAAGAAAATTTAACACCCACAAAAATTTGATTGAAATCCCCAAGGATTCCCACAGGAAGCTACCCTGAGAGAGTGTGGCACTGGCCAGGAAGAGATACTGTCCCTCTTCAGCCCATATTTGCCCTACTGTCACCCAAAGTCAATCTGCCTGTGCTTAGTAACAGGGCAGAATGTATGACAAGCAGTATCTCTGCCACAGCAATCAGTGGAGTACACTCATTCAGAGAAATTTCGTTTCAAACCCAACACAATGTTGCAGGGGAGAAACAAAATATTTCCCTGTGGGTCAAAGAATCCTAAATTCCTTGAGGTTGGAAAAGACCTTCAAGATCAGTGATCCCAACCAGACTACTTCCAAGCAGACACTATGGCAAGCTCAAAGTGGATCAGTTTGGCTGGGTGTACCGAATGAGCTCTTATCCAGCCAATTCCTAGGGATGAACACCCATTTCCCAAATACTCCCAGAATTAAATGGTGATTCCCTTGAAGGCAGTCCAGCAAAGAAGCTAACTGTGGGATAAACAAATGGATTTTCCAGAAGGGCTTCTGAGGGGATGGCATTGAACAGCCTCTGCCTTGCTTCTCCTAGCTCCAGTATAAACCACAAGCTGATGCACTCTCTAGAGGAGGGTTCAGTCAGTTTGAGACAGACACTGGGCATTTGCAAGTCCAGCTATAAATGACTGAATGAAATGATTTTATGGGGAGAGGAGGAAGTCTTAATAAGACAGACTGAACAACTTTAACAATTATTCCACCTACACCACATCCCCAAGGCTTTCAATCACCATTTACACATGGCAGAATGCAAACACATATTGCAGAGTTACTGTAGTCAGGGCAGTGCAAGTGAGCAGGGTTCAGGTGAGCACACTGGTACCTCTCCCCACCCTCAACCCTGGTGCCCCAGGGACTCCCCAATAGCACCAGGCACAGGTTAGAAAAAACCATTGAGGTCTGGGGGTTCCACTTGCCATCACACACAACCAAGCTTGCTATTTATTTCTCATACCTCAGAAATCTTGAAAGTGTGATGCACACAAATAAAACCAGAACTGGGCTTTAGGGCTGGATATAACGAGTATTGCAAATAATTTTTTAGCTTTGGACCTTGCCACTGAAAGCTGACCTAGATACTCCCAGATTTATCTGACAGCTAATACTGAGGTGTGTCTCTGTGTGTGTGTGTGTGCCCAAAGGAAAAGAAACCTCAGCTGAAAGTAAATTATTGGCATTTTCTACCAAGTGCAAAGCCTGCTCAGTCTTTGATTTGCCATCCTTCAGAGAACTTTCTGACTCAGGTATTCTTTGTAATTCAAAACCAATACAAGTGTGGAAAGGGTATGTAAACACACTGGTGAGCTTATACAGTATGAAATTCATAGAAACACCAGAAGATTTTAGAGGAGAAATTTACAGGTATAAATTTGGTGTGACACGTGAATGATACAGAATTACAAGGCCCTTTGTGGCCCTACTAATTACGGTATCTTAGACTGACCTGTTTTGAAAGAGCTTTGCCAATAAATGATGTCTTTTCTATGTAATCTGCTGATGTATTGCAAAAAAAATGATCCCAGCCTTGAAACCCGAATGTGACACCTCTTTGTAGATGAGTAACACTGCTGTTTGCATGCCTTGAATATGGCTAACAATCTGTATCAGGGTGGTAATGTCTGTTTACACAAAATAATACTATCAGGTTTTGTTTAAGCACTTCAGTGACAGAATTTTGCTGAGAAATTTTTACTTTGGATGTGCATGTTTTTCGGGGACCAGCAAAACACTCAATTTCCCTGGAAACATCCAGGTGGCAGAGGCAGCCAATATCCCTCCAAAGCAGGTTTCTTCTGTCTAGGGGGCAAGGCTTTAAGATTTCTGGCTAGAGCCACAAGAGGGTTTAGATATTCTATGCAGAAATAGGACTCTCAAATGCTCAGAGGTGCTGCCACTGGACCTTGGTGACACCTGCCATCCCAGTGACCTTTGTGCTCAAGTAAATTTCCCCATCTTCATCAGTATCTGCTTCTCCACACAGGAGCACTTCAAACTTTCAAGAACACCTTGTTAAGAAAGAGGAGAAAGAGGCCTTGGGGAAGGGACACAAGGGAAGAGACATGAAGAGAAGCTGCAGGACATAGGGCAGCAGCATCCCTGTATGAATCTGAGACTGAGCACAGCAAAAGAAGCTGCCTCCCGAAATGAAAGCTATTGATGTGGTCAAAGGGAAAAGAGCAGTAAGAAAGAATGGGGCACTGAAGCAGGTTGTAACAGGCAGTTGGGGCTTTATGTCTGATTTCAGCCATTATTTAACAAAATGGGACCAACCTATCTCCACCACAGCTCTGCCTGCATACATTCAGTAAGGAATCTGTCTAGACTACAGTGGTATCACCTCAGGGTCTGCCTTGTCTGTCCTCTCTAGTTGTGTTTTGTTGTCTAACTTCCAGCCCAGCGTGGCTGAGAGCAGCAGGATTCACTGGGGTGATGAGGGCTCAGCCCAGTCAGGTTTGTGACAGCTGCTCTCTGCTCCTAGTCAGTCCTGCAGGTCAGTCCTGTCAGGGCATGGGGGGCATGGGCTTGGTTCCCTCCGCTGCCTGAGGAGCAGAGGTATTTATTTATGCTCTAAATGTTCAGCTAATGAACAGGAGGATGATGTGGATGTGAACCCCACCATCTTTGGTGGATGTTCTTTGGGAGAGATTTTAAAAGGCTTGAATGACCAACGCCAAGTAAAAAAAGAAAACAGACCTGTGGTTTCTAATTGAAAGGAAATATCCCTTTTTCAGACAAGAATAAAATAGTCAAGTCCTTGCCAGAAACAGGACTTAAGACCCAGCTTTCCATGTGGCATATCCTACTAGTGAGATAAGGTGTCTCCCTGTGCTGGCAATTGTCCTTTTACCTCCATTCACTTCACAAGCACCCTCAGCATCAAACTCATTATGCAGGTCTGATCTACAGCAACAGAACAGCTGTCTTAAGGCAAGCCTTTCCCCTACTTTCTGTAGTAATGAACAAGCTCCTGAGGCCAGCCTGTGGTTCCTGGAATGCATCCTTTTGTTTGCAACATACACAAGAAAGATTAAGTAAAGCACCTTCTAAATGCCTACTCTGGCTGTGATAAAAATGACCTTTATGATGGAGTGGAAATGCCCGTGTTCACATGTGTGATGCACATACATGTCTATGGATAACCATGATAAAAACACAGTCAGAGCCAAAGAGATCTTAACTGAAGGAGAGAAAGCATGCAGGAAACAAGGAAGATTGTGGTAGGAGTCCTTGAGTTAACTTCTCAGACTGTTACCTGCATAGATTTACAACTCATGCTGGTGAGGAATCACAGGGGGTTAATAAGCACCCACAGCCCCTGGATATGAATCACAGCAACTTATGTGTTTCAGATCCCTGTGTAGGGATCTCCCATCTGGCCAGGCTCAATACAAACTGAAGAACACAGGAGGAGATGCAGGGTTAGGTACTGCAGAGTTTCAGGCTGCAATATCACAGCAAATGCAGTGAGATGCTCCAGTTACAAGCAAAGGGAAGCCACTTTCAAAGTCAGTGAAAGGTAGATGTTCCTGACTGCCAGAATATCTACATGGTCAGAGTCTGCATGGACTGCCCAGCAATACTTTGGTGCCTCAAAAGTGCCTTAGTACCTTTGTGGTTCTTGCTGCAATTAATCCCTGGAGTAAATGTCCTAAGATAAATGGAATTGCAGTGGGGCTGCCCTGGCTGGGTGACTGCCCAGTGGTGCTCCACCCATCCCTGCATACTTAGCCTGTTACTCATGCCGAGCCTTGGGACGCTGGAGGTTTGCAGCCTCCTAACTCTGCTGCTGCTTGTCTCTTTTGCACATTCTTTTGGTGGGTTCAGATCCTAGTGCAGGCCTCTTCTCACCCTGTGCCCTGATTTGTCTTCTGCCTCTGCTGCCCTGTTTGCTTGGCCTGCATGTTAGTTCTGTGGGCATGGGCAGCTGGAGCTGCAGCTTCGTGCACAGTCTGCTTCTCCTCTGTGCTGAAGTGTCCTTGGTGCAATTGCATGCTTGCTATTTTCTGGCTGTGCTGCAAAATAACAAAATTGCCATGCTCACATCCAAGGATTAGTGATCCTCCTTCTGCCTCTGGCTTTGCTTCTTCTGATCCTGTGTAATCGTCATACCAATTGTCATGCATTTTGCAGGAAGCCTGCACATCCTTCAAGTTCCGAATCATTATCCTCCTCCTAAAGACCTGTATTTATTAATTAGAAGTAATCCCTGTTAATTATGAGGAAATACATACAGCTCTACATGTCTGCACCAAATATTTCACTAAGTATATAACCTTTGGCACCAGAGATCTGCTTTTGGGAGAATTAGATATGAGAATATATTTGTTTGAGCCTTGAGTCCCCAGGATGTCCACTGAGATAAAAATCACTTTTCAAGGTCATCTCAGACCTCGTGACCTTTAGGCCCACTCCAGAATTTGAAGACTTCCTGGTTAAATAAGGTTTATCATTGTTTGAAAGGATTTGGCCTCTGGCAAGTAAAGGTGAAAAGTCATCTATATTTGAATGTTTTCTGTATACAAGCTTGGCTGCTGCCCATGATTTTAAAGTTGCCCACTGTACTTATAGCCTGAAGAAAGCTATGAAAAGCATAGGGACTCTCTAGCACAATTAGAAACTCATCAAGTGTGGAGTTAATGAAAAACCAAAGGACAGATTCGACCTCTCTATACAAGGGTGAGTTGGGAATTGCTTTGTTGAAGGCTGTGAAGGTACTCTGGACCTAACTCTGAAAATAAAGGTTGGAGAGCCTGGAGAGGGGAGGAGGCTGTGCCACACTTGCATCCCTGCTGACACAGCTGTACAGTGGCATATGTGGAGCTGATTTTGGAGGCAAGTCCTGCTCATTTATCCTGTCACCTCCTGTGGTCAGCAGAGTGCTCAGAGGCTGACCTCTGTTCATGTGTGAACCCATTGAAGACTGAAGTTGCGAGAGGTCAGAAGCTGCTGTCAGTAATACCAGTACCACACCTTCGGGTGAGCGAGGCAGGTTCTGAGCAGAGTTGCGCAATTCTCCCACTGAAATCACACTGCTACCTGCAGATGTGTGAGAGCCGAGAGTCACAGCGCTGTGACTGAAGTCAGCATCTGATACATGAGGGTTTCTCTGACTCACCCAAGGCAATGCTGATTCTCCAGGTTCACCTTAGTGCACTTTCAAGTCAAAAGTCATTGAAATGGGCTTAAATAGACACAATCCTACATATGGAGTGCCTCCATCTGTTTAAGGAAAGGTACAAGTCAGCTCTGTGGATGAATATTTTTCTTGTAGGTATGCAGTGTCTCTGTCCCCTCCGTTAACTCCTACTAGCACAACTACCAGGAGAGTCAAAAGATATCCTGATGTTTCCAAATCTGTCTGGATCATCTCTGTGATAACAATATGCATGTGAGGCCAGCATGGAGTACAGCTCTGACTGGTCTCCCTGTGTTCTTAAAGGAAGGAGTGCCACAGGTTGCTCCACAGTGTAAATCCTGAGGTCTCTGAAACACAAGCTAGTTTCCCGGAGTGGAGTGCCATGGGACCAATAGCGCTATACTCCTACTCCTTCATGCCAGCACTTTCTGTTGACACCACGTGGAATGTGCTTCCAGAATGCACTGGAGACATGGGAATATTTGAATGGGATGCTGCTTGTCTGCCCCAGCTTCTGCTGCCTCTCAGCCCATGACAGGGCTCTTCTCTCTGAGATGTGGCTGGCAGCACTCAGAGGCTTTTGCCATGTGCAAAGCAGTACCAGGGAGAGGGCAATGTGCCTGCTGAACCCAAGCTTGGAGCAGCCCAGGACTGCCAAGTTCACTTGTGGGGCCAATCTGCAGTGGGTAGATTTGTGCGGGGAGAACGCACACTGGAAACGTGTAATTACTGGATTGGGGTTTTACTTCAACAAAGGAGAAGGATTTCGCCAAGGGATTGTCCTGTATATTGAAAAGCAGNCCCTTTGTTAAAATCTTGGCAGCACATCTCTGCCGGGAAGACAGAAGTGCTCTGTGCTGGAGCGGTGTTGGCACATCTCGCCGGCGTGCGGGGCATGCAAAGGCGGCGGGGAAGGCTGCCACCTCATGGCGAGCCTCGCACGGCTCCAGCACTCTCAGCTCACCTTCCCCATTGCCCGTTCCCAGGACAGGTTCTCAATGAGTTCTCAGCGAGTCCTGTCTGCAGCTCCAGAAGCGGCCGATGTCTTTTGCCACGGGTCTAGCGCTTTAACTTTGAGACCAAATCTGCCAGAACCTAGGGTTTTCTGGTTTCTTGCCTTGTCAACATTTTATATGAGAGCAAAATGGTAGTTAGTGAAAAACCGTGGGGCCCAGGCAACCACCCATGGGAGAAGAGGCTGACTGTCACAGATGGTTTTAGTGGCGACTTTAGGCTGATAGGCTATAGCCTGTGACAGCGGCTTTGCTGAATCACAGTCCCGAATGGAAACTCCCCTGGAACCGCTTGTGGGTTGCAACTCATAATTTTGGGATTCTTTGGTATTCATCACTAACCTTCTGCCTCAGCTCACACATCCCACGCTCTCGCGCTCGCTGTCTGCCCTCCGCCTACTGAAAACGTACCAGTGCTCGCCCAACACAAACTGGATGCTCCCTCTCCACTCCATGAGAGGTGGCAGATCTGTGGAAGGCTTTATAGTGTTTCCAGAAGTTTCCAGAAAACCCTGAACATGAACCTGTGACTGAGAGGTTCAGCTTTGCCCAGTGAGACCTTCTATAGAGGATGAAAGAATCCTTGCTGCACAGGGGAAGTCCAGCAAGGCAGTGTGGGAACAGGGAGATGGCCAGCATCCATGCTGACAGCAAGGGGGGATGGAACAGAAAACGGGATTTTTAAAGTGATAAAGGTCTCTTGTTCAGGGAAATGGTCAGAAATTTTATCACTGTAAGTGCTTTGAATACATCTGTGTTGAGAAAAGGGAGAAACCACATTTTAAAATGTTGTCCAAGTCACACCAGCATTAACAGCTGTCTGAAACACGTGCTGAGTATGCACACCCTGGACATGTGTGAATATGGGTTCTCAGAAGTGAATGGGCCCTACCCACCACCCTGGCTCCTGTAACCATGCTCCTGAGTCCCATGTGAGGAGATCTCCGTAACATAGTATGCTTGAACTGATGAGGATACAGTCTCCCAACTGTGGGTTCTGCCGGGAGAAAACATCTATAGTGACTCCTCATTTTCCTCGGAAAGTAGGTTATTTTATTTTTAAAAGCTGCTTCTTGGAGCGGCAGAGGCCAGGGACAGTGCTGTGGGTGTGAATCAGACCCACAGCACAGGATGTGAATCAGACCGCTCTCAGCTGAGGGGGTCCAGGCTGCTGTACCTTACACGTTCCGCCCGTGAGGCTTTCGAGTGGATCAGAAACAAGAGAGAGAAGAAGCTAATTTTTACTTGTTGAAACATTTTATAAGGAATATGTGCTCAATCCAAAGCCTTCACAACTTTAATTTCAGCCCGTTATCAGAATAAAGATGTCAAAAGGCATTCCAGTAATGGAAAGAAAAGCATTATATTTTACACCAGGATTTTCCCAATTTCTTTTGTGTTTCTGCACAGATATAGAAGGTCAAGCCTCTCCAGGTGTCTTTCCATGTTGTATCCTAATCATATGTTTCCGTCCTGTCTCCCCAAACCCTTCCTCTCAGTTCCAATTTTACCACTTCTCAGCTTGGCATGTTTGTTTATAATGACCCAAATCACTTCCTCTCCTTCTGAAAAGGAAAAAAAAGAAACAACACCCATCCATTTTTAGATAGTAGCCACATGCTCAGTTGAATCTGCACACTGGGGAGGCAGCTGGGAAGGACACAGCAAAGAGCAGCTGGGAGTGGGCAGGTGTAGGAAGCTCTTAGTCAGGTTTGTCATGGAAAGTCAGAATGTGCAATTGCAGGGCAGAGAACAGGGTAGCAGACACTGCCATGAGAGTCCTGCAGTCGGGCTGGGATAACGTTGTTACATATTGAGCTCAGAGGTTTAATCCAGTTTGAATTTTCCTGCGCCCTGGTGTCTCAGCAGCCCATTGCTCACCCCTCCTCAGCTGTCGCCACAGCATCCACAGGCTTTAGGCTGTGATGGTGGAAGGACAAGGTTGAAAAAATTGAACTGCCCACAAGGAGATGATTCGCAGATAAAAAGTCATAATCACATAATCACTGATTCATTTAGGTTGGAAATGACCTCTGAGATGGAGTCCAGCCTTAGGCTGAGCACCACCTTGTCAACAAGACCATGGCAGTCAGTGCGGCATCCAGTCCTGTCTTGAACACAAAGAGATAGTAGNAAGTGTGGCCATGGTCTTGAACACAAAGAGATAGTAGATATAGGGGGAATAGTTTAGCTTTGCTTTGAGTTCAAATTATTTCACCGAGTCACTTCAGAGTGCAGTCCAGTGAGCAGTATTTCTGGAAGGCAAGGATGGAGGGAAAACATGGATTTATATCCCAGTGAGTGGAATAAAAGACCATTGGAGAAAGAAAAGACGACCTTTAGCTAGGCCTAGAAGCACTCTCAGATTGTTTCTAGTGAGGGTGGGGGCAGATAGCTGGAATACATGAGATGTGACCATCAAGGCTCCTGAACTTGCACAGGCCCAGAGAATGTGCCGAGCACTAGGTATACAAAAACCCAAGCTGGAACACATAATGCTTAGTGTCCATCATATGCAAGATGACAAGAAGTTCTTCAGAGCTACAGTGCAGCCAGGAAAAGAGAGAGAGTTGTCATCCAGGACTCTGTGTTGGCAGTATTTCTCCCTTGCCTTTCGCTGGGGAATGGCTTGGCTCTGAGCTCTGGGATGACAGAGGGGACAAGATCAGCTCTGCCATCCCTGCCATGCTGTGAGGATTCCTCAGAGGTGTTTGTGCAGCAGAGATACTACAAACAGTGTCACTGCTGCAGACAGGAAAAAAAGCTTAAGTCCAACCAACAACTCAAGATGTAAACTTGGTGCTGATGGGACTTTTTACCCATCAAGAAAAATAAAAGCAGAAGATTATTTTTTCTCCATGGGGACTGCAATTCATACACTACAGTTTAAGTTCTTCAATATTAAGATGAACACTCCCTTTATATACAATACAAAAATCTAGCATAATAGGAGCATACTGTGTACTAGTTTTCTATTAAAAGCTTGTTTATAAGAGGGGTAGGGAAAAGCAAGAATGATTAACTAAACATAACATTTCCTCATGGAAACACTACTTAGCTTCAGATTATTAGGAGAAGTTGTTGTTCCCCATACACACTTGCACATGCTGCTCTCCATTTGGGATTAAGTCCTTCAGTGGCCTTTCATGGCTCAGCTGAGGATAAAGGACATGTTGGCCTAAGTCCATGTTGATCCACCAGGCTGCAAGGACTTCTCCAAGGTGTCAAGGGCAGTGACAATTTACTTTCACTGTGGTGGATGAGGCTTGACCATCTCTCTGGAGCCTCCTGCTCTTCCTGTGTGGACTGCTGCGGGAGCTAGCAGGGCTCTAGCAGGGCTTAGTTAGATTTTGAATATTTGAGGCATCAAATAAATGCAAGGAGTGGAGCTGGGAGGTGAATAGGAAAGCTGAATTGGGTGATGGTGAGACAAGTGGGAAAGAGGAAAAGGACTGTGCCGTTCATAACCAGGGAGTTGCTGGCCTGGCTTGGCCATCTCACCAACCCTCACTCCTGTGCGTCTCATGAAGTTCCTGGGTTAAGTGAGCTAAACATGGGTTGCTAATGCTGCCTCTTACATCCCATTTTAAAACAGCCTAGACACAGAGTAAGATACACATGAACATCTGTTTCATCTGATGCTTCTGGAATGAGGGTGGGAAGAAAGCATTCTTCAAGTCCTGGAAAAAATGGGACAGTCTGGCTTGAGCTGGCACCGAACAAGAAGGGGCAAATCCAAAATAAGCATATGGGGGATAGGTATGAATTGTTTATGCTCTGTTCTCACATAAAAGCAGTGGCAAGTTCAAGGGTGTGGAAATGACACTGCAATTGGGAAACCAGCTTTTGTGAGCCTGAGCTAGCA
Source organism: Erpornis zantholeuca (assembly GCA_013400515.1). Lineage (NCBI taxonomy): Eukaryota > Metazoa > Chordata > Aves > Passeriformes > Timaliidae > Erpornis > Erpornis zantholeuca. The sequence continues at coordinate 382,705 of VZTN01030915.1, forward strand.
GGGCACTTCCAGCATATCTCAGCGTCTCCTGCAGGAATCAGATCAGATCTGAGTTAGGGTAGGAAAGTCCAAATTCCCATACCACTGGAAGAATCTTCTGTCCACCCAAGCACGAGCATTACCAAGAAATGGGAGTCATGCGAAGGCAACAATTTCAGACTAGCCCCAAAAGGTATTACCTTGGCATTAGCAACAATTGGGTATGAAATATTTTTTTATTTTTTCTCACTGTAGAGCATGAGTCTTACTTGCTAAACTCTTGGGGTGCCAACTGCACCCAAGCATGGCTGAGCTGGCCTTTTGCACTCCAGTGTGTGGGACAGCATGGGGCTTCAGGGGTTCTCTTGGGCCTGCCAGCTCTGGAGCTGTTTCACAGCTGCTGGAGGGCTGCCAGCTTGAAGGTCTTTTAATGAGTGGTGTAGTGTCTGGCAAGTAACTTGCCTCCAAGTGAGTGTGACTAATCATGAATCTTTTCAATAATGCTGACGACCCAGCCTCTCTTTTCTCACTCTGCCCAAGCCTGCTGAAATAGGAGTAAATTGGCCTTTTTCTGGCAAAGGCAGGAAGTTATGAAGAGCCCCTAAAAGGCTCCTAGCATGCCATGCCTGGGTTTTGCAGTGAGTGTAATTATCAGAGTTGTTGTGTGTGTGTTTTGAGAGCAGCTAAATAGCTCCAAAGGTCTGAAAGATCCCACTCTGTCACCACCCCCCGGATCATTTGCCTGAATGCCTAATTTCTGTATTTCACTGGTACAGTGTGCTCCTGCAAAGGCAATAAGCCAAAGCCTGTTAGTGTTCACAACTCAGTGTTAACTGTTTATGTTTGTTTTTTGGAAATGTCCTTATAGTCTGCATGAGCATCAGAGCCAGAATGTGGCATTTTAGTTACCAGTCTCTGCTAAACTTGATCTGGCTTATTTGATTGGAGAATGAGATCTTTGTCTCATTCTTTAATGAGATCCCTTGGATGTATAAGGAAACAAAAATGCATATTGGCTTCATATGATATGCAGAAGTGTATTGTATTATTTTTTCTCTGAGAGGAATGGTGCAGGCATTGTTTCCCCAAATGAAACCTGCTGGAAAGTAAGAGCATAATGAAGAGAAAGCAGAAAGTTTGGGAAATTAAACTTGAGAATAAGAATGGGAAAATATCAGTAAGTTACAGGTGAAAATCTGCTGCTGGAAAAGGAAAGGAAATTTTGTTGTGAGGGTATGTTTCTCAAAATTGTTATCAATATAATTTTATAGGGCTTGGAGTTTGAATGGTAGCATTGGTCTGAGTCATGTTGCTTTGTATGGCATGGTGGATGATATGCCTTGAGTGCTGGAGATCTCACCCAGCTCTTTTTAATCGTGTCTTTGCATACTACTGCCAGAGCAAAACATGTAAATTTCAGCAGGGGAAAGCTGGTGGGTCTTGCTGACACCAGCTGGTCACTGTTGATCACCACTCTGCTTTTCCCTCCTGGTTTTCTTTTTTGTACCTACCATTGGGTTGGGTACCTACAATTTGTGTACGTCTGCTCAATATTTAAACACCCCACATTCCCACTATATTAGCAGAGATCTGGAGTAGTTCCCCATGGAGTATGGGGCTGCTCTTCCATTCTCTTCCTTCTTTTTCTTTCTAGACCACAGCATTGTACCTCTAAACTGGGGAGATAATGGATTTGACAGATGGACCACTCGGCAGATAAGGAATTATCTGGATTGTTGCATGGAAGGGGCTGCAGTCAATGGCTCAGTGTCCAAGTGGAGAGGTGTGACAGGTGGTGTTCCTCAGGGGTCGCTGCTGGGATTGTCAAGTTTTAACATCTTTGTGAGTAACATGGCGAGTGGGTTTGAGTGCACCCTGAGCAAGTTTGTCAAGCAGTGTGGCGTGGCGTGGCGTGGCGTGGCCAACACCCTGGAGGGAAGGGAGGGTCCTTGACAGGCTTGAAAGGTAGAACAATGCAAACCTGATGAAATTCAACAAAGCCAAATACAGGGGCATGCACCTGGGTCAGGGTAATCCCGAGCACCAACACAGGCTGGCAGAGAAGGGATCACGACCAGCCCTGGGAAGAAAGTCTTGGGGGTGTTTGTGGTGGAGAAGCTCAGTATGACCCACCAGTGTGTGCTTGTAGCCCAGAAAGTCCTCTGCATCCTGGGCTGCATCAAAAGGCAGCAGGTCAAGGGAGAGGATTCTGCCCACCTACTCTGCCCTTGTGAGACCCCACCTGGAGTCTGTGCACAGCTCTGGGGACCCCAGCATAGGAAGGACATGGGCCTGTTGGAGCAAGTCCAGAGGAAAGCCACTGAATGCATCAGAGGGCTGGAACACCTCTCCTATTAAAACAGGCTGAGTGAGCTGGAGCTGTTCATCCTGGAGAAGAGAAGGGACACCTTAAAGCAGCATAAGGAGGGCCTGCAAGAGAGCTAGAGAAGGACTTTTCACAAGGGCATGTAAAGCTAGGACAAGAGGGAATGGACTTAAGCTGAGAGAGGGAAGGTTACTGCCCAGAGATATCATGGACTCCTTATCCCTGTAAGTGTTCAAGACTAGGCTGGATCTGGCTGTGGGTAACCCAGTCAAGTAGAAGTTCCATGGCTGAGGGGCTGGAACTACATGAAGTAGATAATTTTCAAGGTCTCCTCTGACACCAAACATTCTATGATTCCATTACTTTGGCAGCTCTTCACTGAACCAGTCAGGAGGGCAAATGGAAAAGTGATATTGTGTTGTACAAATCCTACCAGTCAGAGCCAGTTTAGTGGGTTTCTAGCAAGTGAATCTGCTGCCATCATTGAAAAATCTTTGCAGAAGGAAAAGTGTGACTTAAGGTGCATTATTCACACTTAGTTATTTACACTGTTTACATCATACTGTACATTAGGTAGAATTGTACTTTCTTGTCGCAATTTTGGAAGGAGGTGAGAGGACAAAGATTACAAATTAAGCTGCCTAAGGCAGGGATGGATGCTGCTCTCTTTGAAGTTCACTGCCAATCCCAGTGCTTTATTGTATGAGTGTTTGTTGGAAGGAAAAGGTATTTAATGCTAAAACTCAGGAAAAACAAATTACTCCTGTATATCAAATGCACTGTCAAATTAATGGAAAGAAGACAGTCCAGAGAGGACTCTATTTACTACAGGCCACAGAAGAAGAAGGCTTTGATTTAATAATAACTTACGAAGAAAAGGAATTAAAACTCTATGAAAATCAAAAAATTGAACTGAGTGTCTCCAAAAAATTTCTATCCCTTTCCCTTGTTTGCCTGATTTTTTTTTTTTGAAGTTTGATTACTGCCACTTCAACACAGAAGAGATTTAGTGATTTTAGAGGGTAGATCTCTGCTCAACAAATAAATACATTAGAATTTCCCTAGTTTTTATTCGTCAAGATACATTTGAAGTGTTTTTGAGATCTTTATTGCTCAGTCTTCTAAGCAATTACCTGTTCAACTACAAGAATCAAGAAGTCCCAGTTTGCCTAATTTGTATTTTACTGTATTTACCAATATTGTCTCTCACAACATCAAGACCCCAAGTTTAATGTAATGCATTTACTTAATTGTTCTTCTTTCTATTTTTGTTCCAACACACCAAAGAAGTCCAGATTTCTGCATTACCAGCTCTCCTTGCTGTGTCAGTTTGGCGTAGCTAAGTGAACATGGAATTGAGGCAATTTCTGCCTCTGCTGGTGTGACATAAATGCATTTATCTGCCAGGGAGAACTCCCCCAAGAGATACCTGCATGCTTTGCTTCTCGTGGAGATGAGAACCCCATGGGTCTCAAAACCTAGGATGACACTTTCATATACTCTGCCACTGGAGTGGGACACAGGAAGAGAGAGGACAGGAAAGGGTGTGGCACTTAATGTGTTATCCTGACATTGCAGAAACATCACTAGGAAAGGATTTTATGTTGTGCTTCCATTCAACTTCACCAAATTGTATTGCAGGGAAGATGTCTCCCAAGGCCGATAAATATGAAGTTAATTGGAGGCCAGTGCAGGATCTCAGACAGAACTAAAACCTCAGCAACTCTTCCTGCATAGTCAAACTACCAGGGAAGGGAATCATGCTGATGGTAACTGAGCTTGTGCTTACTATTCTGGCAAAACCACTCCAAAACAAGTTCAAGTCCTAAAATTAGTCCTCCCCAACACCTATCATTGCCCTGGGCATCAGCCTGTTCATGCTGTGCTTATTGAAATAGCTGTGTCCATTCTTGCACCTGCATTTCTTGCATGCTTTTTCTCACTTTTAGCCATTCTTTAAACTTTATGTCTTCTCTTCCACTACTCTTTTACGTATGTGTTTCACTGTCCAGTGAGGACACAATAGAAGCAATATCTGTGCAGGGACTGTCCTTTGACTGTAAGGCACTGGGAGCAGAGCCAGTGAGGCTAATTTTATTTCTATTGAGTTCAATATGTTTACAGGGATGTGAGTACCTGGTGAAAGAGAGTTTTCTGGGAAGGAATCTTTTTTTTCTATTTTCTTTTTTTCCTCCTGAGGCTTATTATGGAAAAACTTGGGTGAGAAATGAACACCATTTCTCCTTCAAATTTGATTATAAAGGAATTTTCACAGACTGAGAGGCTTTATTTATGGAGCAGGTTCTCAGATGAGTACCAGTGTTCAGAAGATATATTTCTGAGACATTAGCATGTCTAAGACCTCAAATGAAAAAAAATACATAGTATTTTCTTTTCTGCTTTGCTTGCCTGTAAAAGAAGTGCCTCTTCCAAGGGCCAGAAGACATACCAATGAATATTGGCCTAGTAGGATAGAAAAACAGCTCCCAAAAGGCATGGCACACATATCATTAGCCATATGAGATCTACATCAAAGTTACAGACAAATTACTGAAGTAGCCTAACTTTTTTTTTTTTTTTTTTAATGTTCATGCAGCTCTGCACAGAGCTGCTGCCTCTATGAGTGTAGCAAAGTACCTCCTGGAACCCCACATGGAGTTACTTTAAAGTTTGCCCTAAAGTATGGCTGCAAGCATATTTATGCTTCTTTTTCCTCCCCTTCTTCTTCCTTCCAGTTAGATTAGACTTAATTTTTGATAGACAGAGTCTTACCCAGTTTGTGTTTGTTTTCAGAACAGCAGTGTGAAAAACACTGAGGAACAAGTGGGCCTGGGGAAAATAATTAAAAATCAGGGAAATGAAAGCACTCTTAGACCTGAACAGATGAAAAATTCTGAAAAATATATCCTTCCACTTGTGTGATGCTTAATATTCAAATACCTGGTTCACTGGAAAGAGGAATACCCCATGAGCCTGAAAATGTGTGAAAGCAGGAGACTGCATGCACAAGGGTGTTCCAGTCATACAAACATATTGCTTGGTGTTCGTTCTTGAGGTCTGAAAAATCACAAGGAATCTTATGAAAATGACAAGTTTATTTCTGTGCCATGCATAGTATACATTTCACCTTGTGTAAATTGCTGTAGGGAGGCAAAGGACTATTCCAGGATCTGCAGAGCACCGTGAGCTTTGATATCTGCTCTTTGATACTGTCATCTGTGAGTGCTCTTCACATGTAGGAAAGGCAAATCATCAATGCTGGGTGTGACATACACTGATCTTGGATTAGAGCCTTGCCCAGAGAGCATTTCAGTGAGCAGAATTTTAACTGCTCCTTTGGATTCTGCCAAGACAGCTACTGGTTATGGATCACCACGGAGCCTGCAGGGAACACCCTCTGAAAACAATGCATTGATCACTGTAGGTATATCTAGGGCTCACTTTGTTTGGATTACTCCCAGTTTACACCCCAAAATTAGAAACAAGACTGACTTGCCAGAGGTAACTTCCAGTTAAGTTTCTTGGTAGGGCCAGGTGTCCCCTGAGGCACTCTGCAGAGTCCTGCTGAGCTTTGTGAAGCTGGAAAAGGGAATAGGGTTTCCACTGAATAGAAACCCTTTTACATTTGGGCCCAAGCTCCCCCTTAGGACGTGTGCAAACACAGCTGCAGCAAAAGAGAGTATATTGCAAATACTCCTGAAGCCTCTGAAATCCAACTGGCCCTGATTGCCTCTTGGGTTGGTCTGATTTGCTCATAGTTCAGATACTTTGTTTCTCCAAAATGAGTTTATCAGTCCAGGAGTGGAAGCCAGCCCTAATTCCCTGAGTACTGCGGGTAAAAAATTAAGAAAACCATAAGGAAAACAATGCATTAGTGACTACAGCTTAATTTCCTTCCAGCTTGTATAGAATTAGCTATTCTAATGCAATTTTGTCAACAGTTAGAAAATATAATCACTTGCACTGTTAGAGAATGCGACTCCAGTAGTATTTTAAGTGATGTCCATGGGGAATGTTTTGTAAACAACTGAGACTGATTACTCGAAAAGCAAATAAATCAGTAACCCATTTTGTTGCCTCTTCGTTTCAGAAATTGTCTTCACTGTGCTTTCATCATGAAGTCCTTTCTGACTAAATATAAGCTGTAGTATAGTGAACAATTTCAGGAAGGTGGTTTGTTCTATATTTAATCCCTTCACCTGATCTTCCAAAAGTTTCTGTAATTTTTCTTGGTAACAAGAACTCTTATTTATGCTGTGGTTTGAAATTATGATGAAGGCCTATTCCCCTTAGCCTTAAATACAGCAAGAGGAATCTCTTGGATTTTGCCTACTCCTGTTTTCAAAACATCATGAGTGAGTGGAGCTTTGCAAGCAGTAGGCTGGCTGGGCATCTTTTGATAACTGCAAGTGAGTTTTAATTTAATCTGGCACTTAGATTTAGTAGCATCATGTCAATAAAAAATTAATTGCTTCAGGTATTTTTGTGGTGTCTCATTTTGTGAAGCCTGGCTTATTTAGAAGGAGAGCAAAGTAATCACATTTAATGTGGTTACACGCTGGAGTACAGTTGACTTTGTGCCAAACTATGGAGCTCATAGCACAGGGCTGATAACTGGGGGTACATTTCTGAGAGGCTGATAACTGGGGGTACATTTCTGAGAGGCTTTGGGGACTGGTAAAGACGTCTCCTACTGCAAAACTAAAGTAAAGATGTCTCCTACTGAAAAACTTGTTTTCTTTGTGCTTTTCTGGACAAATCATGAAGAAGATGAATGTCTGCCCTGAGGTCCTGGCCTGCAGAGCACAGCTGGAATCAGCTCTGCTGCCTGTGAGGTTGAGAGATGAGTGTACATCCTTGCCACCTGGCCTCTTTCAGCTTGGGAGAGGAGGGAAGGTATCATGCATTTCCAGAAGGCTCCTAACTGTGGTACCCTCCAGGATTAACCAATCCCTAGTAATCTCTTCAGTGTGTTCAGGGATTTAAGGCTATCAAAGCTACAAATTATAGACAGGAGATAATATGTTGGACACTTAATAACAGCCAGCCCAGACCGACCAGGGATACTCATATCAGTGCAGTATCGCAACAACAGGAGATGTTGCATGTCCTGCATACATATGCACTCACATCTCTCAAATGAGCCTGCCCGTGCTTGGTTCAGCAAATGTGAACTGAGCTTGGCCATGGCACCAGAGGTTGGTCTTGGGTTGTGAGACAAATGGTAAATTTTACAGCAGCAGAGTATTTGCTAAGCTGACATTTCATAGGATGGTATGAAAGACAATGTGTTATGGGCTGTGGTTCACTTTGAATGACTTTGTTATACATCAGTGTTTAAACTGGCAGTGTGCACACAAATAAAGGTTTGTCAAAGTTTAAGCTGAAATATTTTGCACCATCTCTTCAAAACTTTCAAATTTACCCTCTGTTCAGTTTCCCTTTGGGTCTCCTAGTGTTTCAAGTTACACCTGAGATAACCTGACTAAACAGCGTAGTAGAAACCTTCCCTTTTTTAACTCTGTGTGGGTGATATAGTAATTTTGTGTCTCCTGTACTCTCCCCTGTTTTTCTTTGTTGCTTTTAAAGCAGAAAGGGGGAAAAGTACACAAATCTTGATTAAAAAAATGATAATCCTTGGAGAACACAGAGACGCAATATGGTCCAACTATATTTCAGTGTTTCTTTAAAACATCGCCATCAGGTTTTGTTTTGCACTTTATTTTTGAGGCACAGCTTTGTCAATTTGAGTCTTCTTGGCTCCATTTGAATTAATGCAAAACAGTAAATAGTCTTTGGAAAAAATACTTACACTAGGAACAAATTCTTTTGACTTAGCACGTAACCTGCACACTTCCTATGGCTCTGACTTCCTCAGCCCTGATTACTGACTAACAGAGTATAACTTTGGACTCATTTAAAATGCAATTGCAGAACACACCAGAGAAAGTCATTTAGCGATACATCAACAAGCAGGGCAGGCTTTAAATCTAATGACCTTCTTCCATTTCTAATTTCTAAGATCCCACTGTCACCAGTATTGGCAATATCTGATACTCACATGTGGCAATGTATCAAATGGTCTATTAATATGACAGATGTATTTTTTATAAAAGAGTAACTCTCTTGTTCCTCTTGGATACATAGATGAGCTGATGAATGCTTTGAACAAAGCTCAATATTTATTCTTTTCATTCTCATGCTGCTCATTAAACTGGTTTAATATAAAAACAAGGTATAAAACCAACTGCTATATCAAGTGTAATTTAGTAGTATCACTTCAAAGATAAACACATGGTTAACTTTCCATTAGCATCAAACCCATCTGAGGCAGCATTTTGTAGCCACAGAACATTAACACACAGCCTTGTCAACCATCACCTGTAGCTGGTGAAAGACTGATTTTCACTTTATAATGCAGCCATCTTGGAAAGACAAAACTAAAGAAATGCAGGTATATCCAGGTAAAAAAACATGCCTGAGAGTGGTCTTGAACCAAGAAAATCTGGTATTTTAAGTGCATCTTGGAGAGAAGTCTCAGGGGAATTCACATTCTCTGTTTGGAATCCTTTCGAAATCCCCAGTGACATGATCTTGAAAATAATCTTACCTGAGGCAGGTGTCTCCTCCAATATACCTATATAAGCCTTTTGTTCCAATACACACAAAAAGCACTTTGAGTTAAATACTTCTCTAGATGGCTCTTACAAGCTGACAGCATTAAGTTTCATAACAAACAGATGTTCATATTTTATAAGCCTCCTCCATAAAAGACTTTCAGTGTTCTCTATTTCAACAGAGGCACAATGGAAAATTATAAAGGTCTAGAAACAGTACTCCTGTGGGAACCTGAAATGACTGAGTTTGGCTGCAGCAAAACACATGTACAGCTGTGGAGACATCCATAGCGAGTGGTGGGATGGGGTGGATGGACAAGATCAGATAAAGGCCAAAGGTTTAACATCGTGATGCTGGAGGGATTTCCACTGGTAGTGGAAAGAGGAGGTTGCCCTGCTTCTGCGGAGGCACTGACCCCAAAGTGACATTTGGGAGAGGCAGTTCAGGGCCATTTCCTGATGCCAAGACAGGTAACAGAGCTGTGAATCCAATAACACACATGTGAATTCAGTGGCAGTGTATCCTTTGTTGCCTGGGGAGCAGGAGCAGCCTGGCAGGCTGTGCTGCAGGAGTGGGAAAAGGAGAACGGAGCAGCAGAGCACCTCAGGTGCATCACCCTGGAGCCTCTGGAACACCAGCTGGGCTAAGGACTTGTGGGCCCCTTGGGGCAGAGGGCCAGCCCGAGGGGAAAGCATGTGGTGTGGAGGGGGGCCACCTCTTTGTTTTAACAAATGTTCCAATATTGGTTTGTTTAACAAGTGTTGCCAGGAAGGAGGAGAATGTGCCTCCCTCTCTTTGATGCAGGACTGAAAACCCTTGTTTCCCACACTGGCATGGTTTTTCCTGTTGCTTTGCTGCCTGCTGCCTGAACAACCTCCAGCTACTACTGAAAACAGAAATGGCATCTCTACCTTTCCACATTTTTGAGGCAAAATGTCCAGAAAGTCAGAGGAGCAGCTAAAGGTATCTCTTCCCACACTTCTTTCCTATTGTGAGGGGGCAAGGATGTAGCTGGCTAAAAGCAATGTAGAGGCAGTCCCATGTCGTGCTGCCCCCCCAGAGCCAGTGTTGCTGACATCTTCCCTCCACAGACTCCTCTTTTTGTACAGCCAAGCTGCCAGCCAGGTCAGGGGGCCTTATCACAATGGAGCCAATCTGTCTGTAAACCAGCCCACAGCCTTTTATTTCTGCTGACTCAGCTCTTCAGTCAAGCTGAAGAAATCCACCAGAGTGCCAGGTGTGAGGGAAGGAATGGGAGGGCATAGCCAGTGCTGGCAAAATACCTTTTCTGGCAGTGACACAGCCCAAAAACTGTCTAAAATTAACCTGGAACAGTAATGGGAGAAGGTTATTTGCCTACTGTGTGCTATTTAAAGGTCTCCAAAATATAAAGGGATTTTTTTTTGGTTTATTAAGTCAGCATTTTCTAACCCTTAGGCTAAAAAAGGTGGACTCAGTACCTTAGAAGTATGATAAAATCTTGTCATTGTGAAAGGTATTGGCATTTCACCAATGAATTCAGGGTAACTAGGATCTCACCCTTGAAATAACACCTGGATTTCTTGGTTTGGATGTGTCACTTTAGCTACTCTGTATTTTTAGTGTTTCTTGCATCAGGAATAAACCTAATACTCTTGAGATTTTGCTTCTGAAGCCTTACAGAAAGGCAATGTAAAATTTCCTTTGCATATACATTAGACTTCTCATCCTTAATATTTATTTGGAAAAAGGCTTTGTTCCAAATTTGTGGAAAGCAAAACCACAGCAGATGCAAAGATAACTAAAGTAGATTCATTTAAAAATTTCAACTGTTTTTGTATAACTACTTCACAGCATTCATCCAGTCTGGCTGGTAAAATGAAGCATTTTAGATCTTTGGGAGAAAAAATAGTTCTTGCAACAGATACTTTCATGGACAAATAAGTTGGAACAACCCATTCCTTCATTGTAATCTCTTCCTGACTAGATACAGATGGAACAAGAACTAAGAAAAGAGGGAAGAGATATTCTCACCATCCTGTTTTCATACAATCGTGGAAACTTAAATTAAAATAAAATTTTATAATCTCCTTCTGTCACTTCTCCTAGCTTATGATGACTTTCCAGTGCATATTTTCCAGTTGGTTTTGTTCAGATTGGTGCTGCCAGTTTATGATAAAGCAGAGGGAAAAAAAGCCATCTTTTGAAAAATGTGAACTTTCCACATGACATGGAAGCCAGTGACTTCACAAAGCTCTTGCTTTGAGGTGCCTCAGGAAGAGGGAAGATGTCAGCTGGAGAGATATGGAACAAAAAAGAAGTTGGTTATAATATCAAAGGGTGTCTCTATATATGCAGATATTTCAACTGGGTAATTTTTGTCCAACAGTCTCCTGGTAATCATGAAATTAGCTTAAAGTAGTCACCTGTGCTCTCTGTGAATCTTCCTCTGGGTATCTCTCTGTCTACCTCTGTAAATGGAGAAGACAACTGAATTGAATCAAATGTCCCACTCTGAGATGTGATGAATCCCTCTTTTAATTAAGTCATCATCTTTAGGCAGAGCACGACAGTAAAGCAATACTTATATTCTGGATTTGCCACAGCAAAGACCAGGTTCAATCCAAATCCCACAAGAGATGTGGTTCCTGCAGTGCTCAAGCAGTATCAGGGTGTGCTAACCTCCTCTATAAGCTGATAAGCAGAAGCAGTACTTACTCTGGGTGAGTTCCAGTTCAGGGTCAGCTGCAGGTAAATTGCTCCTGTTTAGTTCTGGTTAAACCCAATGAAACTTTCAGAAAGCGGATTAGGTTCAACACATATATTTTAAAAACTTGGATAATTTAAACAAAATTCAATTCTGTTTTCTGTGTTAGTCTGGAAGGGAGCTGATCTCCAGCTGGGTCCATAAACACATGCTGGAATAAAGCGCTTTCCATCTTTCGTTTAACACTCCATTCATTCAGAATAAAATGGAAGCTACCCTTGGCCCTGCATGATTTTACTGTATAATATATACCTGCCATCATGACAGAGATCTAGTCCAGAAAATAACCCATGACCACTATGGATATGAATTACATTCCTTTTAAAGAACAAGAAGACACTGGAGAAAATCTGAAATACTTCAGGAGATGACCAGGAGATGCTTTCCAGTGTTAGAGATTTTATTCTCCTAATAAGGAAAAGTCATGTTGTACAAGTGTATAATCTCATCCCCTCAGTAAAGTCTATAAAAAACAGACCAGCACATCTTTTCTTATACCTTATATATTATGCTGATGTACGTCAGCAAGTTAATCTGTTAAGTTGCTACCTTTGTGCAAAAATGGATTGGTATGGATAAAGTAAAAACCATCTTGGAGTGATGCCATGAGAACTGACTTACCCCGAATCAGGCCTTGTTGTAGTGCTCAGATGCAGTATTTCAATTAGAACAATAAAAGAACAAGGTTTCCAGATATTATTAATTAAATTTTTCTGCCCAATCTCCATGGGAGGCCCAAAATAAACATTGTCTTAGATGTTTGAAAATCCTTGGCCCAGCCAGATCCAGAGCTTGTTTTCAGAAGTTCAAGTTGAGGAGAAGTTATGTATAAGGGAAACACTGAAGTGGTATGGACACGCTGCCTAGAGGTGGCATGTCTGCAGGCTCTGTATGAGGGGCCAGATCTGTACATGGGGTGTGCTTTGCTCACAGAAAGCCAAATTGAGTCTGAGTGTTCACTGCCTTTGCTTCTCTACCTTAACTCCTTCTCTGCTGGGCACATAACTAGATCCATCATCATTCCCAAGGGATAACCCACAGAGACAGAGGGAGCTTGAAAAGCACAAGCCTCAAACAAAATTCTGCAGACTTCAGAAAAAGTAGGTTTTTGCAGGTGAAAGGAAATCAATATGGCTGAAAGCAGCAAAATTGGTATATACACCAAGCTAGAAATTTCTATTTGAATTATTTTTATTTTTCTAATAGGAAAAAGTCAACTCCATGCCAAAAATAGCATATAGCTGTGACGTGAATGAGCCACTGTTCCCATCTTGCTGAGAACTCACTGGACTCTGCCTGCTTCAGAGGGCTTTATAATACCAGGTAATACTATAGCCTAACATTTTGCCCATGACGTCTTTACAAGAAAAGGGACTTTGAGTTCCTGCTAGTGTGTATGTCTACCAAATGAAAAACAGCAAGAGAAAGTTGTGCTTCTGTCTTACACTGGTAGGGCTTCAGTAATTTTGGCTACCTTGTGCCAAAGGAGTAGAAACCAAAATTGTGCACCTAAGCTTTCCAAATCAACATCAGCAAAATTTATTGCACTGTTTGTCCAGATCCAAGCTTAGCAATTGAGGCTTTATAACCTGTGCTTCATCTGAGCTGCTAGTAAGCTGGAGTAACAGAAAACAGTTTAAACCACTGAGAAAAGAAATAATTATCATGTGGGCACATAAATGTATGAATTATCATCCCAATTCTATCAAGTAATGAATAAACAGAACTATGAATCAATACTGGGGGTCAGTGTCCGCTCATCTCTTCAGAAGAGAAACTGCTTCTTCGAAATTACACACTGATTCAATTCGCCCTTGATAAATGACAATGGGCTTTAAACACTGCAAAATACCCAAATGCATGCTTGTAGGCTATATCCTCTTGGTCAGTTTGTTGGCAGGCAAGTAGCAAATGGAGGGCTTCCCTTCTCCAGACAATATGTGATCTCTCTAAACCTCTGTGAACAGCAGATGTAAAAATCACTGCCAGCTAAAGTTAAATTATTTTGATAGGGATGTTAGTTCAGCAAAACCTGCACCTTTCACACCAAGGGCTTCTTCAATGGATTACTGGGAGAAGGTGGTACAAATTTTGTTTCACTGCTCACTTTAATGGTATTTAAATCTTCTCAGGTATGGATATAAAGGCCCTTGATAGCTATTTATGATCTTTCTAATGCTGCACTTAAATTCATAGATGTGGTTAGGTTGGAAAAGAGTTCTAGGGTCATCCAATCCATCTGTTAAGCCAGCACCTCTGTGTTCACTACAAAACCATATCCCCAAGTGCCACATCCTTAACTTTTTTGAGCACTTTCAGGGACTGTGGTTCTGCTACTTAACTGGATAACCTGTTCCAATGCCTGACAACTCTTCAGGAGAAGAAATTTTTCCTAATATGCAGTCTAAACTTCCCCTGGTGCAACCTGAGCCCATTTCTTCCTGTCCTATCACAAATCACCTGGGAGATGAGACCACACCCCCATGTCACTACAACCTCCTTTCAGGTGGTTGTAGAGAGTGATAAGGTCCCCACTGAGCCTTTCCTCCAGGCTAAGCACTGCCAGGTCTGTCATCTTCTCCTCATCAGACTTGTGCTCCAGACCCTTCCCCAGCTCCATTGCCCTTCTCTGGACTTGCTCCAGCACTTCAATGTCCTTCTTAGAGTGAGGGACCCAGAACTGGACACAGTGTTGAGGTGTTCTGCAGGTCTTCATCCTTGGCCCTGTGCTTTTCAACATCTTTATTAATGACATGAATGCAGGATATTAAGCAAATTTGCAGATAATACAGAACTGGAAGGAGCTGTTCACTTCAAAGGCAGGGAGGACTTGCAGAGAGACCTTGAAAAATTAGAGGGCTGGGGAATCACCAAGTATATCAAGTTCGAGAAGGGAAAGTGCCAGATTCTGCACCTGGGATGGGGCAGCCCTGGATGTATGGACAGACTGGGGAATGAGAGGCTGGAGAGCAGCACTGAGGAAAGGGACCTGGATGTCCTGGTCAATGACAACCTGAATCTGGATCCCTGTCCTGGGGGGCATCAGGCACAGCATCACCAGCTGGGCAAGGGAGGAGATTGTCCTGCTCTGCTCTGCACAGGGATGGCTTCAACTTGAGTGTTGGGGGTAGTTTTGAGTGCCACAATATAAGAAAGACACAAAGCTATTAGAGAGAGTCCAAAGGAGGGCTACAAAGATGGTGAAGGTCCTTGAACCTTGAGTATGAGCTGTATGAGGTCACTTGGTCTGTTCAGTGTGGAGAAGAGGAGACTGAGGGAAAACCTGATCACAATCCTCGAGCGGGGAAGAGAAGGGGCAGTTGCTGATCTCTTGCCTGTGATGACCAGTGACAGGACCTAAGGGAGTGGCCTGAGATAGTGTCAGGGGAGGTTTAGGATGGATATCAGGAAAAGGTTCTTCACCCAGAGGGTGGCTGGGCAGTGGAACAGGCCAATCAGGGAAGGAAACAGCACCAAGACTGACAGAGTTCAAGAAGTGTTTGAACAACACTCTCAGGTACATGGTGTGACTCTTGGAGTGTCCTGTGCAGAGCCAAGGAGATCCTTGTGGTCTCTTCCAACTCAGCTGATTCTGTGATATTAAACAGAACTGGCCCCACTGCTGAGCCCTGGGGAACACCGCCTGTGATTCTGTGATTGCGTAGTCCCTAGTAACTAATAGCATCAGTGTCATTCTCATCTTCTATAGACTAGCTGGAATGTGGTGCTCAGAGAGGCATATCAGTTGCTCTATTTACAAGATTCATTACATTATCTGAAGGGTTTGACAGGCTTCGATTAGCACAGTTAAGTATTATAACTAAGGCTTTTCTCTTCAATAACAACCTACCCTAATCTGAAGTGAAATCCTAATCAAGTAACTCTTCCAGCTCCCATCACACATGAATTCCAGGCTTGGAATGCATGAAGGGCAGTCATGACCCTGAATTTGTCTTGTGGTCACAGATGAGACAACATATTAGGCTGGAACCCATTTGTTTCCTGTAAATTGAAGAATATCTGAACACAAATAGTAAGAGGTGGGCTTACTGTTGCCTATGAGCCTTAAGATTTAAACCCAGAACACTTATCTCTTACACCAAGATGCTTCTTCAGTATTTGCCAAATGGCTCTTAGAAGCAAAAGTAAGATTTACCTTTGCTCAGAAAAACATGAGCAAATGGATTATGTTCATACAGGGCCTTCAGGCATCCATAGTGTTTAAAAAATAAGCAGCTGATTTAAGTAGGAAGATACAGATATCCAGATAGTAAATAGTATTGTTTCTGAAATGGATATGTTTTAATTTTTTTTTAATGAACTGTCTTATGAGCTGCTTCTTACAGAATCTGGCACAAGTGGAGAATTCATGTTAATGTACAATCTGGACTTTTGTAAACAATGTCAGTAATTCTGTTGTGACGACAAGGCTTCACTTGAGACATAAAGGAAGGTTCTGTCTGTGAATACTTGAATTGAAAAAAATTGGTCTTGTATTTGGGCAATTCACAGAAGAATAGAATTCTATAGAGAGATCTGAGAGAAGACGTTGCCAGGTCCCCTAGAAAAGAAATTCTGAGCCCAGAGGACAGACTGTGAAAAGGTGTGTAAATACAGGTTAAAAAGCAAGTATAAAGAGAAAGGAGAGCAAAAGCTCAGAGGAGAGTTGTGCAAGGTGAACTTGCCAAGAGTGAGAAAAGAGACATCACATTCGGTTGAGATAGTGACCTTTTCTACTCTGCAAGACACAGTTGAGGTGTCCAAGTTTGACAACCACAAGACATTTGTGACAGACCTCAGACAGCTGAGAGGTTATACATACTCTGGGAGATGTTCCTGTAAGGAGATGGCACTGGCTCTCTGGGCTCCTATGTCTCCTTTCACATCTGGGGATTAGGATTATCCACTTCTACAGATTTACTACAGCTATTGTCTTTTACTTTGGTCTTGTATGAACTCCTCGTGGGCTGCTTTTGACCCAGAAGTCACACTGTACCATTGAATCTTTTAACACTCCTTAGCTGTGACATCTTCAAGACAGTGGAAAGGTCCCAGAAGTATCTCAAGCACAAGAAAAGGGGGTGGAAAGGCACTGAAAGTCTGGAACTATTTGGGACATTGCTTTTTGTATGGCACATTACATTTTTTCATTTATACACACACACACATATGCACATACACGTACCCATACATAGTGGATTTCATAGAATCCTAGAATAGTTTTTGTTCAAAGTCACCCCTAAAGATCATCTAGTCCAACTCCCCTGCCTAGGGCAGTGACACCTTCCACGAGATCGAGTTGCTCAAAGTCCTTTTGAACCTATCCTTGAACACTTCCAGTGATGGGACATCCCCAACTTTTCTGAGAAGCCTGTTCCATTGTCTCATCACCCTCATGGTGAAGAGAAGTTCACTGTTATATAGAGTCTAAATCTACCTACTCTCATTTTAATACCATTGCCCCTCATGCTGTCACTACAGGCCTTGGTGAAAAGTCTTTCTCAAAGTCCCCTTTGTATATTGAAAGACCACATGAGGGTCTTCCCAGAGACTTTTCCAGACTGAACAGCCTTTCTTCACAGGAGAAGTGTTCTAGCCCTCTGACCATTCTGTGGTCCTCCTCTGCACCTGCTCCAACAGGTTCATGTTTTTCCTGTGCTGAGTACTCCAGAGCTGGATGCAGTGCTCCAGGGGGGTCTCATCAGAGCAGAGTACAGAAGAGTTGAATTCCACAACCTTCTGGCTGTACTTGTTATAACTGTACTATAATTGTACTGTATAATGCAAGTGCACACTGCTGGCTCATGCCCCATTTTGCACTCACCAGTGTAAAATACCCAAATTCCTTTCTACAGGGCAGATCGTTGTGATTCTGTGATTCTCACTTCGTTCCTCACTCAGTCTGTACTGGTATTGGGGATTGTCCTCACCCAGGTGCAGGACCTTGCACTGTCCTACTTGAACTTCATGATCCTCACGTAAGTCCACCCCTCAAGCCTTCCAAGATCCCCCTGGGTGGCATCTCTTCTCTCAGTTTTGTCAAGTGCACCACTATATTTATGAAGATGTTAAACAATATTTGACCTAGTACTTACCCTTGATCTTTGAGTCACTGACTGAACATCCATCCAATTCTTTACCCATCTAACAGTTCATCCATCAAATCCGTATCACTCAGTTTAGAGGCAAGAATGCTGTGGGGACCTTATCAAGGTACTTACAAAAGGCCACAGAGAGGGTATTTGTAGCTCTTACCTTGTCCAATGAAGCAGTCACTTTGTCTGAGAAGACCACTAGAGTAGTCACGCAGCATTTGCCCTTGGTGGAACCTGGCTGGCTCTGTATAATCACCTCCCTGCCTTCTGTATATTTCGAAATATCTTCAAAAATGATCTGATCCATGATCTAAAAAAGAAAGGCAGTGCAAGGGATGAACCTCCTACTGGAAAAACTACCTACCTGATCATGGTGTCTCCTCTATCAGATAAGTATTTGCTTCCTGAAATTTTAGCCTACTGCCTGTAATAGGAGACTATATCACAGTTTTTGAATCTTTTGTGGCTTAAAGGTAACAGTTGGAATCAGATTTTAATTGTGTCTTGACATTTCAGATTATTGTGTCATTAAATAATCTGCCCAGACAAATAATGAGTAAATGCTTTGTGTTAATTGGACTTTGGAGGTCCAACAGTAGAGAAGAGGCTGGGAAAGCAAGAGCATTTCAGATGCTGATATTTGTGTAGTAACCCAGGGATTTGCTTTCTTCCTGAATAGTGGGGACATACAAATTTTTCCTTTTGAAAGACTTCATTCTTTTCACTTTATGCTAAAATACTCCAAAGGCAAAATTTGAAGGGAATGTCAGCTGATATTTACATGAGAGACCAGAAATTATAGACCAAGCTTGAGTGCTATTTTCATTTCAAAAGTGTGATACACTTGACTCTATATCTCAGTCTTTTGAAGAGAATTAGGTCAAGAAGAAAATGTATTTCTCAAGGACCTACTTAGGAAAGCCTTTTACTCATCAACAATGACAACATAGACACTGCATTATTTTAACAGACAGCGTGTGTTGCAATGCTGAGCTTCTCAACACCTTGATGATAAGATGGCCAAAAGACACAACACCCTGAGAGGCAGAACAGTGGTATGTGGTAATCACGGTTCACATGATCTGCTTGATGCTCCAGGCAGTCTGGGGGCTAAGGGATATGAAAGCTTGGAGCAGAATTAGGCAGCAAGAGAAAGCAGCACATGAAGAAGACCAGGGAAACCTGAGTTAGGCCTGAGACAGCATAGAGTGGCGCATCACTCCCAGGGTCACAAGACAGCATCTGTCCCCAGATTAATACAACAGAGGCCCCCTCTCATGTGTTTGTCCCTTTTACCACTTTTCCACTTAATAAACTGAAAACCAAAGCCTGTCACAAACTAAACCAAGCAGCACTGCAAAAGTTTTGTACCCCAGTGTAAATACTGTCTCTTGCATTGTAAGGGCTGCCTCTCCATCCTTTCATTCCAACCTTGAGACACAGTTTGTCAGAGCAGAGCCTGATAAAAGCAAAACAGAGTAGGTACAGTCACTTTGGTTTTCACCAATGCAAATCACTGTTTCTGCTAGCTAGAATAGCTCCAGCTAATTTGAAAGCGAGAGTTAATTTTCAGCAAAAATGTGTGAAATCTGCAGGCATCTGATGAAACTAGAACAGACTTCCACAAAACACTGAAAATAACCTTACCATGAATGTTGTAAGAAGCCTGGGAACAGTCTGGGGCAGGCCCTGGGCTCAGTCCAGGGCTTGCTGGGGAACAGCTGGGGCTGAACCTGTAGGCAGTTCACTCCTGCATTGCATTGTGCCTAAGGATGCAGTCCTGGCCAGTGTGCACACACACCAGGGGGGTGGCCAACCCCACGTCTGCCTTTTCCAGCCCATGAACACAGTGCAAGACACATCAGAGAGATGGCACAGAGAGATATTGACAATTACAATTGTAATTCTTGTTCTCATTTTGTGTATATTGATGTCTTATCTAAATAACATCCAAGACAAAATAATTTTTTTTAAAGGACTACACTGCTCTGCTCCCATTATATCCATCTATCTTCAGACTACTCCTGTCCCTATTGCCATGGAGCTGGGCTGTGGTTTCTCTTTGTTGTCAGTCCCAAGCTGGCACAATGGTCTCTAACCTGAGTCATTAATATCAATTACTGTAAGGGCAGCTGCCTTGTTCTCCTTGTCAGAACCTCAGTATGGCAGGTAATAGATGGCTTCAGGCTGGCTTCCTGCCAAGAAGGCTCCATTGTTTTCATCTGTGATACACAAGAAAGAAAATAATGGGGTTAAATGAATTTGATTAGACCCAGCGCAGCCTAGCGTAATATTTAGGCTCTAATTTTGGTCTTCCATAGTATGATTTTACATCCCTGAAATTGGCTTTAACCATGGATTTAAGGCTTATTTAGAAAGTCAGTGGCTCCTTTTAAGCTTTGTAACCTCCATCTAGACTCTCGCAGTGCTGGGCATGTTGAGTTTGGTGTTTTTACATATATTTTATAAGTTTTTAAAGAAAAAATGGAGATCTGTTATTTCCAGACACTGACATTTTCGCAGCTTGGCAAAGCAGTGAGTGTTTAATACAGAAATTCTAAAAGATGTCACGTGCTTTTTTTTTCCTTTCTCATCTACATCTGTAGCATCTTCTGCCAGTTCTGCATTTGTATCAGTCAAGTAAGGCCCACACACCAGCATAGCAAAATGCTATAAAAGAATCAAATAAAGAAGAGTGGAAAATGTCTTACACAGCTCTTCATCACAAGAGACCCACCAAGGATGAAAAATTTTGCTGGGAGAAAAGCAGAAAAAATTTAACAGCTTAATATATGTACCAGTAAAGTCAATGGAAAAAATCCAAATTACTTTAATCAGTGCTGAGGGGGGTTCCTGTATTTTGTTACAGAGATTTTATGTTCTATGACCTACTTAGAAGCCTGAAGGACAAAGGAATCCAGGAAGGTTGCACATTCTTTGGGAAGGAAATCTTAAATACGCAGGAGAAGGATGTCCCCATGTGCTGAAAGATGAGCCAGTGGGGAAGAAGACCAGCCTGGCTGAACAGAGAGCTTTGGCTGGAACTTGGGGAAAAAAAGAGTTTATCACCTTTGGAAGGAAACTCAGTACGATTACAAGGATGATGTGAAGTTATGCAGGGAGAAAATTAGAAGGGTCAAAGCCCAAACTGAACTTAATTTGGCCACTGCTGTAAAAGACAACAAAAAGTATTTCTATAAACGCAACAGCTGCAAAAGGAGCTCTAAAGAACCCTTTATTGGATTTGGGAGGAAACAGAGTCACACAGGCTGAGGAAAAGGCTGAGGTGTTTAATGCCTTCTTTACCTTAGTCTTTAATAGTAAGACCATTTGTTCTTTGGGTACTCAGCCCTCTGAGTGGGAAGACTGGGATGGGGGGCAGAATGAAGCCCCCACAATCCAGGAGGGAATGGTCAGCAATCTGCTATGCCACTGAGACCCACACAAGTCTTTGAGGCCCGATGGGGTCCCCCTAAGGGATCCACCTGAGGGGACTGAGGGAGCTGGCAAAAGTGCACACTGAGCTACTTTCCATCATTTATTAGCAGTCCTGACGGGGAGATGGCCCTGTTGATGGGAGGCTGGAAAATATAATACAAGAAAGGCTGAAAGAAGGATTTGGGGAATTACAAGCCTGACAACCTGACATCGGTACTGGGCAAAGTCATGGAGCAGATCATCTTGTGTGCCAATATGTGGCATGTACAGGGCAACTGGGGAATAAGGCCCAGCCACCATGCGTTTACGAAAAGCACGTCCTGCTTTGACCAACATTGCTTCCTTCTATGAATGGGTGATCCACTTGAAGGATGAGGGAATGATCATAAATGGTCTTCCTGGGCCTTAGTAACACCTTTGACACCATTTCCCACAGCATTCTCCTGGAGAAACTGGCTGCTCATGCCTTGGACAGGTGCTTTCTTCACTGGGTAAAAACCTGTCTGGACGGCCAGGCCCAGAGAATGGCAGTGAATGGAGCTACATCCAGCTGGCAGCTGGTCACTGGTGATGGCACCAGGGCACAGTACTCCGGCCAGTTCTGTTCAATATCTTTACCAACAATCTGGACAAGGGGATTGAGTGCATCCTCCGCCAGTTTACAGCCGAGCAGGAGTGGTGATCAGCAGGTCGGCCCTGATCTCTTGCTCTGCAGATCTGCTGCTCTCTACAGATTCCTCTATAGGGAAGGTTCTACAGAGGGATCTGGACAGGATGGATTGATGAGCCAGGGCCAATGGTATAAGGTTCAACAAGGCAAACTGACAGCTCCTGCACTTGAGTCACAGCAATCCTGTGCAACACTACAGCCAGTGAGTGGCTGGAAAGCTGCTCAGCAGCAAAGGACCTGGGGGTGCTGGTCAACAGCAGCTGAACATGAGCCAGAATGTGCCCAGGTGGCCAAGAATGCCCAATGGCATCCTAGTATCAACAATAGTGTGGCCAGCAGGACAAGGGCAGTAATTTTTTCCCTGTACTTGGCACTGGACTCAAATCCTGCTCCTCAAAACACAAGTCTGATGAGGAGCAGATGACAGACCTGGAGGTGTATAGTTTGGAAAAAAGGTGCAGTAGGGATCTTAGCACCTCTCTACAACCACCTGAAAGGATGTTGTAGTGACATGGGGGGGGTGGTCTCATCTCCAGGCAATTTGTGATAGGACAGGAAGAAATGGGCTCAGGTTGCACCAGGTTTAGATTAGATATTAAGAATTTCTTCTTCATGGAAAGGGCTGTCAGGCATTGGAACACGCTGACCAGTAGCAGAGTCACCCTCCCTGGAAGAATTTAAAAGACATGAGTGTGGGGCACTTGGAGACATGGTTTCGTGGTGGATTTCATGGTTTTAGGACAATGGCTGGACTGGATAATCCTAGAGTTCTTTTGCAGCCTAAATGATCTTTTGATTCTATCCTTGCTTGGTGTCAGTTGACATAATTCCATCTGTCTACTCTTCTGAATGTGTAGCCCAAGAGAAATTCTAGCTTTATTTCAACATTGGATTAACTGATTAAAGAATAAATTCACTACATGAAATGTTCAAAGAGAAGACGAGGTTGAATCTGGCTCTGTTGCAGATGTAGAAACTCCACAGCAGCATTGTAAAAGAGCTATTCATGTTTAAATGTGCTGGCAGAAAAAGAGAGGTTGTGGCATAGAAAATAAAAACTATTTTGAGCTTTTACAGAACCCCAATGAGGCCAGCTTGGGGAATTTTACATTTTCCGTTATAAATATTCCTATTTTTCAATTCACATAATTACTATAGCAAAATGTATATAATCCTGCAGTGACTGACATAGCTTCTTTGACTTAATGAAGTTGCTATTTTATACTATTGCTGGAAATCTATGAGGGTAAAATTTTGGGTAACAAGGATTTTTTGTGTCGTTGGTTTTGAAGAAGGCTGTGTGGACTGTCTCACTGGAAAGACCAACATCAAAGATGCTGAGCAATTCGGTCTAGATCAATACACTGCTAAATTAAGAAATTAATTAGGAAAACCACAGGGAAGATCTGCTCCATGGAGAATGACACCATTGGACCTTGTTCCTGTGGTCAACCATAGGAAGCCAGGCTGCTCTAATTAATGACAACTCTCCAGGTTTGTTGGGGTTTTTGTTGTTACTTGTTGTTGTTGGTTGGTTTTCTTGAGTTTTTTTAAAGAAACAAAGATGTTTAAGGGAAACTATTTATTAATTCAGTAAATCAGTGATACTTACAGACTTTGCCCTATTGTCTCAAATAAGCCACTACTCATGATAGCAAAAGAAACCATATATACAGTTTTCTGTAGGTTTCACCTCCCAGCTATGCATTTGTTGTATCAAGGACTATTTTTTATTATGAGTGTAGAGTCAGTCTGACAAAATGAACTTCATCAAAATCTTATCAGAAATTTTAGGGCAAGCAGAAACATGTGAGTGCACTTTTCTACCTATTAGGACTGTCTATCCACAGCAACACTGAACTGGTTCCACTGATCACGTATCTGTACTGTACAAAGGGGAAAAATAAGGGAGGAGAGTTTTTCCCTACCACTGAGAAAATTGAGAGGTCTGATGTGAATCTATAGTTTCCTGACATCTTCCTTCCTGCTATCCAGACTGTCAGTGGAATAACAAATACTTTTCTACATTAAATTAGGGGAGTAGGTTTTTTATATCTTCCAGCGGGTGCTGTGGATAGATTTGTAACCACCTCGAGTAGCTGAAGGACATTTAGGAGCAGATGTTTAGACATAAATTTCTCTGTAATATAAGACCTTGCCCAGCTGCAAAACCTATTTGTGCTGAAAAAAAACCACTGTGAGGTATCTGAGGATCTTCTGGAATTATGGTTACTATAAATTCAGAGTAGGAAAACTTCTTGGCTGGGTTTGAATAAGGGGAATGGCACTTGGTCTTCTTAGACGTAATGGAACTTGTAATCAGAGACATTCTGCCATCATCTTTTCATTCTGCAAATGTAGAGGCTCTTGTATAAAAACAAGTGTAAAAATAGTGGAGCTGAAGGACATAAGGCAGCGAGATGATTTGTGGCTGTCCCTATAGCTTCCTGTTCGTGTAGCATGAGGGAAGATAAAATGTCAAAACAGAACCAAGAAAAGAAAAAGTCATGAGAAGGGCCATCCTTTCTGTCTCGGGAGCAGATTTACCCTCCCAACAGCAGAGACCAGCCCTGGGCTCTCTGTGTATTTTGTGGAGAAGCTTGAGGCAAAAAAATCCTGTGAAGCTGCAAACGTGGCAAAGCCTCCTGGAAAGTAAACACCACGTAGATAAAAACAAGTCCATTGAGTATTTCGAGAGGAAGAAAAATATAAGTTATCTGAAGGAAAGCAATTTATTTCTGTTTCTGAAAACAAAATGATGTTTTCTCACTAAGCAGCTCAGCAAGCTGCAAAACATCAGCAGCTTCGAAGAATAAGGGGCTGCTGCTTGTTTGCTGTGTTCAATAGGAGTGCTTGGTCTGCTCCAAGGAATGGGAATGCCTGGGGAAAAGCCCACCAACCCATCAAACCTGTGTCATTTCTTACTCCCTTCTTATATCTCCTGGATTCTGTGAAGCCACAGCAGAGGAAAGAGAGGGCTGCTGGAGAGTGCCTGCATCTTCTGGATTAGTCAGCCTGTTTGAGCAAGTGACAGCCACCATAACCTTTATAGTCCCTGCAGAGACATGCTGACCTCTGCCTGTGGCACCCAGCTGCTCTTGTCAGCTCTTGTGCTCCTTGCTGTGTGTTGGGAGGTCCCTGCTGGGGACTTCCCCTTGTCCCTGGTGCAATGCAGGCATCGAATTGCAGGTGCCATTGATGCCTTAAATGGCTACCTTGAAACAGAGACTAGACAGGAATGAAGGAAAAAATGGTGGTATTTTTTTGAAAGGCCTTCAGGAGCACACTTTGGGCTCCAGAGGGTCCTGCCTCCATGGATTCTAAAACGGATGACAGGTCACGAGTTCTTCACACTTTTATATCAACACAAGTTCACCAATCAGAACTCGGCCAATGATGTGATTTCTTCCAAGCTTGCCCGCCTTTTTCCAAGATGATGGTTTACAGTTCCCGTTCTGAGTGTCCTTGGAGAGCAAGTCAGAGGCTTTGTTATGTCTATCTTAGCATGAGAGAACAGCACTCAACAGCTACAGAAAACTTCAGAGTTACACTAGCAGTACAGGATTTGAAAAATATAAAAGTTAAAATCTAAGGCATCACCATCGGTTCCTCCTGCAGGTACCAGGGAGAGAAATGGAAGCACACAGGTCCCTGTACCTAGCCCCGTGAGGATTTCCGTGTGACAAGATGTTACAGCAATGTATCCCTGGTGGCAGGAGTGGTAAAGGCCTGGGGAAGTTGGGAAATGCAGCTCCAAGGGAGGGTGAGGTTGCTGGGGAGTTGTCTGTCTCACTGAGGTGAGAGGGAGCAGAGCAGAACACCTGGTGCTGCAGAGCTGACTGCTCTCCTTACTCGGGAAGTCGCTCCAAGTGGTGTTTCCACACAGAATAATAGAAAGGTTTGGGCTGAAAGGAACCTCCAAATGTTGTCTAGTCCAGCTCCCCTGCAATCAGCAGAGACATCTTCAGCTCTATCAGGTTAATGTTTCCACCTGCATGGATTTGAGGAACCTGGGCTAGCGGAGGGTGTCCCTGCCCATGGCAGGCATGTTCAATCTAAATGGTCTTTAAGGTCTCCCAACCCAAACCGTCCTATGATTCTGTGTCCTCCAGTCATGCACTGCAGACACAAGTAGAGTGCTCAGGCTGTTACACATCCCGAAACATGTTTGTTTAAAGGTTCAACCTATTCACCGTGGTTTGATATAAAAATTATTTCAATCTTCCATCCCATCATGGAATTTCTTCTTATCACAGCCTGCCCTTGCATGTGCTGTGCAGCAGTGCTGAGTGTTTTGTGTCCGGAGTGAATGACCTGGGATGGAAAGCACGGGTCCCGAGGGGGTCACATCAGGAGGCACACACATGGGGCTGCTAGGCATGCAGCTTTGTGCTGCTCCACTTTGCAACCTCACCCTACATGCTCCACTGCCCTGGTGCCGGAGAGCTGCAAGAAGGCTCTGGCACACACCAGCCCTTTAGCTCTCTGCTGGTGGGAGAAACCACCTGCAGTCCTGCCTTGGGTTTTTGGAAGCTATTCAACATTATGTCCACGTTGCCAGGAAAACACATGGCCCAAACTTAACAAGCTTAATAATTGCTTTAGCCCTCAACAGCAACTGATAGTGGCTTATCTTCTCAGTCTCGTCTATACTGCCTACTAAATTATAATCCTAATAACAGCCCTAATTATGTTTCTGCTCAGAATATTTGTAGATAACCTTAACTCTTGATCTGTTTAATCTAGTTTTCCAGGTGGCAACAGATTTAAAAACAGGTTTTTAAACAAGATATGACTATTACATTTCTAATAATAGGAGAGTGTGATCTCAACATTGCCTGTTATTTAGTGACACATGGTACAATCAGTTGACAGTGGTGCTTGTGAACACAAACTCATAAATACAAATTCATTTTTTAGTTATTATCCATCTGTGTTGCCTGATTTAACTCTTTGCATATTGAATCAAATCTCCTTTTTTTTTCTTTGCTGAAATATCAGTATTTAAGATACTTTTGGTTTTCGAATCCATTGCTTTGAAGCTCTCCCCTCCAAGGAACCACTCAGCATTCCTGGGGAACACATATCTTTTTCATCTCAGCTCTTTTATCTCTTACAGGAGTATCTGAAGCAGAGCCACACTCTCATGGGTTCAGCCCTCATTCTCCAGAGGTTCCCCGAAGCACAGTATTTGTGTCTGAGGTCATAACATGAGACATAAAAATGTTTTGAGGTCTGAGAAAAATGCTTTATAGGGAGAGATAGGTCTGCTTATCCAAACCAAGGCTTAGCTGCAACCTGGTTATTGGAGAATGACTTTAATAGGTACTGTAGTCTCTTGGGAGGGCAAAACATCATATGGAAAGGGCTTTCAGTTTGGCTGAGAACGCAGGCCAATGTACAGATGCAGAAATCAGAAAGGCCAAGATGTCAGGGGACAAATAGGGCTAACCAGTGGAACAAGCTGTGGAAAGCCAAGCTGATGGTTTTGCCATCTCTACACATCATTCCGAAAAATAAGCATTTAAGCAGATCCAAAAACTGAGCTCACCTAAGGGTGAGGAGGTATATCACCATAGGCTATTTCAAAAAAGGTGTCAGGTTTTCCCCATTTTTAGAATCTCAGAATCTCTTAACTATGTGCATCATGCTGGTATGGCACTATCTAAGACTGAACAAACTCCACATCCATCAGTGCTAGAGGGAATGTGTCCCTGCAGCTGGTACACTCCTTCTTTGTATGGTTTAGAATAACATGATGATAATTATTGATGATATTTTTCCTTCTCTAAAAGGCACAGTACAAGTTACTGTACCACTTTCTCTCCCTGCCCTGCACCCAAATTTCTTCCATAAAACACTGCAATGTTGTACAAAACGGGTGATCTGAGATTGGCTGCTGGAAAGGGCAATAATGAATTTAATTTCTACAACTTTTCTGTCCCTAAGCCCTCTGAGCCCTCCTGTTATTCCATGCTGAGTTAACAAACCTCTTTGAGGTCTGTCCTAGACACACCATGCTTGTGGGAACTGGATTAATATCCTTTAGGAGTGGCATGTGCAGAGCTGTGCTGGGGACTGCCTTTGCTCAGTCCTTCAGGCTGAGACAGGTTTTGAATAGAGGTTGTCTTAAATTATTGGAAATGAAATCCCCTACATGCATATCCCTCCAACATGGAAAAATAAATGCTATGGTATTAGCTCTATTTCAGCCTCAAATTGTAGAGCTTGTTACATTACATTTTTAAACAGAATGAAATTTGATTTCACGTGAAGTTTGTTATTTGGCCCCAGCTCGGTGTTCAGCTCATGAAACAGCCCTCCCAGAAAAAAAAAATTTCAGATACCCTGTTCTAAAGCCTTTTAGTGTGACCTACTTAGGCACCAGCCTAGATGCTGAAAGAAGTGCTTTCAGCTACTTCTGCTATGTCTGTGCCTTAGTACCTGTAGTTTTTTAAACTTGCCCCAACACTAGTGACTCGGGCAGGCTAAGGCAGGCTCTCTTATTTGCTTATGCCTAATTCCCCTCAGTGTACTGCCTTACTATCTGTTAGTTTGGGGTTAGGAAGCAGGATTTGTCAAGGCACTTGAAATTTTCCTGATAGATACTGAGGGGTCACTTAATCATAATTTTTTATCATCTGTAATACTACTACTAGTAGTACTAGTCCTTAAACTAGTCCACACTAGTTTCCCACTGGTATCTTGGTGGCTTCAGTAAGAGTTTTCTGTGCACAGAAGCTGATTAGCAGGTCAAATGAAAGATTTGAGCATCTGAGCAGTAACAGTGCCACAAGGTCTCACATCCCTTAGGGACTCTGCTAGCTACTGAGTGAGGGCTGGCCTTTGCACCACAGACCACAGCATCTCAAAACTGAGCAGCTCCTGCAGAAGTGAAAGTTTGTAGGTCTGGAACTGAGGCAGCTGTGGCAGAGCTGAGACAACCTCCTCTCAACCTATGTACTCCCAGGCCATATCTATTTTCATATGAAGCTGGAAGTCACAAGTTCTCAGCTATTAGCAATCAGAATAGGTGGCTGGAGTGATGATGAAAAGGTACAGATGACTCTGGATCTTCAATTTCTTCCAGCTAGTTAGTAAACCAGAGGATTTATCCCAGTAAATTCCATTACCTTAGATTGGTCTGGATGTGATAAGCCCCTCTCAGTTAATTTAACAAAATCTATACTCTCTCTTTTAAGGAAGAAAAGAAGTAAGCATACTCTTTCAAAGCTGAATTTCATTGTTGAGTTGCATTCTGAGTTCCTGTGCCTTTTGTTTTGTTTCCAATACTCGGTATCTCCATTACCGAGGTGCAGGTCTGACAGACAGCTGCTATTCTTGGTCCTGTTGACACATTTCAGTCTAGTAAAATGACAGTCACAGCTGTGACTTCTTGCAAGAAAATGGCCTAAATATAAAGTAAAGGCTGGGTCAGTAAAACCACAACAGTTAAAAAGTGGCTGAGACTAATAGCCTGACTGGAAATAGGTCTAGGCTTGGTGAAGCAAATGGGAGAGGCTGCTGCTGCTTTCCCTGTCTTGCAAGTAAGTATAGAGTCAGACTTTCCAAGAAAACATTTCCCTTCAAGGAGTGAGTCTATCAGCCTTCCCCAAGTGCTTCAGGCACCTCTGGATTCGGTTCCTGGATGTGCCTATGCACAGTGCAGAAACAGACTGAGTTATGGCAGGAAGATAATGAATGTGCACCCACAGTTTTGCTCTTTTTATGGGAAGTCAGTCATACTTTACAGTAGAGCACTTTCATTAATAGATTAAGAGATTATTCTTACACTTTTTAATAAATGACTAATTTTGTAGAGTCCAAGAGGTTCTGAGTCACTTATCAGAAGAACTCACAACTAGCTTTAACACCCTCTCTGTCTGTAAAACTGCTTTAAAGCCTTACTGTTCATGTCTGCAGAATTGTTTATGAACATTATAGTCATTTCTAAAAGAGAGGCCGAAAAATTTGACAACCTAGTGACAACAAGTGGTTTTTATGCAGGCTTCAACATCATGGGTCCTTGAATTCTGTATCCACCCCTGCTATGATTCACTGAATAGTGCTGTCTGAGGAGTCATTTCATTTTCTTTACTCATGGGCCCCCAACATCAATGATCTGGGGATTGATTACAAGGTGTCCAAAATTCCTTCAATATGAATAAAGGCTCAAATTTGGGGCTGTGGTGAAAATTCCTGTTTTTTCTGATGACATTGCAGAGCTATTTTACAAAGTGAATCTGCCAGTCTAACACTCTTCAGCTCTAACTCAAACCTAAACAGTAAAGCTGTTCTCCCATTCACCACATGCCACAGAAATTTTGCATACTATGAGAAGTTTACTGTGACTATGGCACAGGAAAAAGCTGGAGGTAGGATTCTTCTTCTGCTCTGATCCTTCTGCCTAAATATTAGACATTTGGAAAGGCTCTAGGTTCTCCACATGCCTTTTGCCAGTTTCAGACAAGAATGTACTGTGGAGGAGGAGAAAGAAGGGCAAGGGATTTCAGAGTAAAGCTGAAGAGAAGCAGCACAGAAAACAGAGCCTAGAGAAGTCATGTAGCTTGCTCTCACACCAACACCACATCAGAATGGACACCCTTGTCTGTCCTCACAAATGTTGGCCTAAGCCATCCCCCAAAACCTTCCAGCCAGATGTACAACCCTTCAGGTGTGGGAACAGGCTGCCCCATGGAGTCTCCTTATTTAAAAATGGGACCCAGGTAAAAGTTCAGCAGGTGCAAGGGACTGGCTAGATCTGGTCCTTGTGGAGTATGTGTAACACCACAGGAACTTGCTGGGTCTCCATCTCCCAAAAAGAGCTGAAGGAAGGGTGCACCAGATGAACAGCCAGACCTGTTGTGAGCAGGGTGAAAGTTGGGGCTTTAGCTGTCAGAGTACCTTGTTCCTGAGCTGTATTAGCAGCAGGTCCTCAAAGTGGCCAAGGTCAAATCTTCTCCCACAGTTCAGCTCTGGCCTTATGAACTTATCTGGCCTTATCAACTTAGGATAATGAGAAGCACAATAGCTTTGAGGCACCCTGGATGCTGAGGGTGCCATTTAGAGCCAGCCTTGAGCCCAGGGCTGGCTACAAACATAGAGCAATGCAGGACCCAGCCTCCTCACCTGTGTAGCCACCTCTTCCTACACAAGGTTCTCCTGCTGGCAAGGAGAAAGAGCAGAGTGAGCCCTGCAGGATCAGACCCCACCACTCAAGAACGTATTCTTTCTTTTAAGTAGAGTCTCATTTTGGGAAATCTGTACCAAACAACAAAAAATCAAAGACTTATACTTTGTAAGAGACATGAATAGTCTGCTTTATGTAAGATTTTTCAACATTGTGGGAACTGCTCTGCCTTACCCTATCTCTGCTGTGTATCCTCTCTGCAGCAGAGGAGCATTAATCAGCAGGATAGCTAAGATTTCTTCCATTGTTCTAAAAAAAGTAAAAGTTATTTGAGAGGGATTTTCACCCCGTTAACTAGGGTAACAACCTATATCCTAGTGCCAGTGTGATGTTTCATGTTCTGCTCAACATTTCTGCAGCCACTCAGGCTGGTGCCAGTAAAGTGACATTGCAAACACACAGCAAGAAAGATGCAGGGATTGTCCCCAGACAGATCCTGTGGAAAGTATGGACTCATGTGGAGTCTGCTTTCCAGATCAAGCTGCTCTCATCTGCCTTACTTTGAGCACAGGGACTACCCTAGAGCATCTCCAGAGGTCCCTTACCAATTCAAAGATTCAGCAACGATTCTGTGGTTTGGAAAAGTCTGCCAAACACTGGAAAACTAGGTAAAATAGACAATTTTCCCCATGCTGATTTTCTGACTTCACCCCTTAGTTGTTAGTGTTTTGCTGGTGTGTGTTTTGGGGGTTTTTGGGGGGTCGGTTTTGTTTTGTTTCATTTTTTTACTAAAAATAAAACGAAGTTAAATATTTGGTTTCTGATTGAGCTCAATGTTCTTTTCAAAAAGAAAATTAAATATTTCAGTTTTTATTTTGGCAAGAAAGCCTTCAAAATATTGTGTTTGGCTTTAGCTGTGTTCTGCCATTGAACTCCAAAATCAATTATTTGCATAGCCCTAAGTGTAAGGTAAATCTCATCAATCTCCATAAAGTAGAGAAACATAACAACCAAATCTTTTTAATGAAAGGATACATTTACTGTCAGAGGTGAACACATTAAGACTGTTTTCCAGCATTTACAAGTCCTCAAATTTTGCAAAGCGTGTGAAAACCAATAATGGAAGTCAAAGTAGTTCATCTCCTGTAATCTCATAACAGAAACTACAAGTATAACCTCTGGAACTAAATATCTCCCTTTGGATGTTTTCTTCTCGAGCCTGCATCTGCTGCTGAGAGAGAAGCAAATAGAAATCTCTGGTAACAGATGTATCCCTGCCACAATCTCTCAGTTAGGATTAGAGGCATGCAATAAGAGAGTTTGACTGATGGCTAGTGCCATGGACTATCTTTAAAAAGGTCAGAGAGAGGAGGTGAGGAGTGAGGGCTTCCTGTGTGGCTTGAGAGTGGGAAGCTTTGCAATGAAATGAGTAATGAACCAGTCAATTGATTATTGGTCAGGATCATCCCAACCCTAGTCCCTGGAAAGACAAGGGAGCAAATTCTTCTGGAAGACATATCCAGGCACATGAAGGAGAGAAAGATGACTGGGCTGACATCTTGATCATAGAAATTTCATCACTTAATCACAGAATAATTGAATATCCTGAGTTCTAAGGGACCCACAAGGATCATCAAAGCCAAACCCCTGCTCTGCACAGGACAGCCACAATTGACATGACTTCCAGGAGAAGCCCCAGTACCAAGGGCAAGTCATGATTGTGGTTTTTTGGTGAGTTTACAGGCTCAGAAAACAGAAGCCTGTTAGCAAGGCTTTAAACCCACTGTCCCATGGCACCATTGTACTCGAATTGGGAAGGTCTGGACTTGGTGGATGGACTGCAAAGCTGGTGGAAAAATCTATCTGGGCTTTCCCACTGAAAGAATAAAGTCCAATAGCTTGAACATATCACCAATTATGTGTGACATCCTTTAGTGTTTGATAAAGGGGCTGATACTGTTTGATAGCTTTATTAATAGCATGTATGATGGAACAGTGTGAAACCACAGCAAGTGTACCAATGACACCAAAGTGGGGAGAGGAAATAGAAAGTAGGGCTCCTATCCAGTGATGTGTCTGCAAGCTGATGAAACAAGCTGGCAGAAACCTCATGAAGTTTAATGAAGATGAGTGCAAATGTGAAATAATCCCAGCCAGCACTACGGGTTGTGGACAAACTGCCTGGAAAGAAGCTCTACAGACAACAACCCGGGGGGTCCAGGAGGACAAGAATTTTGGGTGAAGAAGGTCAGGAGGCTCCTGAGCTGCATCAGCAGATACAAGTGGGTTCAGGAAAGTGATTTTCCTCTACATTTGGTACTTATGAAACTGCTTCTGTAGAATTGGATCAGGTCATCCAAAGAGGAGGGGGAAATCTACATCCTTGGATATAATCAGATCTCGACTGTAGAGGAACCTCCATTCTCATATCTAGCTTAGAAGATGGCTCTCCTTTCAGTACAGGGATGGATGAGGTCACTGCAGTAGTCCCTATCACCCAATTTTTTTCTAATAATTTCTACTTAATTTTTCAATCAGGTATTGTTTTTTGAGGCCCCAGTTACAGTATTGTTTCAAATGGCTGATGGTTTTTGAGGATGAAGTGTTCACAGATGCAGAGGGTAAGCAATAGATACAGCCCTCTCTTCACTGTATAAGTTTATTCTTGCCTAGAAGAGCATTGAATGCCTAAGTACATCCTTGAGCTGCCTTATAGACTGAGCAAAGTGCACCAAAGGTGATAAAAGACATTCTGGACCAGTTTGAGGAGGTTCAAATCATCACTTCCCACTGCCTGGGAAAGAGCTCTATTCACCAGGTTATCTGCTGCTCTTGGTTTAGGCACCGGGAGTGAAACCAAGAGGTCTCTAGGAAACTGAGGCATTTCCAGCCCACATGATTGTTGGATCAAGCCTTTGGTGCCATCTGAATGACACATATCTGAAGTGCTCAGATGAGTAGCAAATGAAGCATATTTTAGCACAGTACTGCAAAAATGTCAGTGACACTTGATAAGCTCATCTGTCAAGCAAAAAGAAAAATCAGCAATAGCTCTTGAGAAAAAAATGCTTTTTACATCTATAAAAACTCCAAATGCTTTATAGCCTTAAAACCAATTTTCCTTGGTTTTAAAGTGTTAAAAAGAATTCTAAGACTTTAGCTTACAAAGAAATTAATAATTTTCTTTTTAATAAGCAGTTATGGCATTAGTCATCTCTTCTGATTCACAATGAAAGCTACAGGGCACAGTGGGATGTATTTACCCAGAGAGGTGTTGAATTTTGTCAGACATGTAGACTTTTTAAAGTATTATTACTTTAAGTTTTATACGTGAAGGAAAAAAGGCACAAAGGCTTCAAAACTGGAAATGGCTGAGTACAGCAAAACAAATGGTGTCAGAAAGAAAATTCTTCAGAAAGTCCTGGCCCTTCTTACATCAAAGGTCTCTTGTGGGTTTTTCTGCACATTTGTACCTCCTTTAAAACTTCCAGGAATGACAGCTCTGGCCCTCCTTCTCCTGGCAGGAGTCTCCTAGAGGATGTCTCTCAACCACAGCTCATCAGGATATTGTACTTGTTTTCCTGTGCTTTTCCTGCTAGCTGCTGCAGATTGCTGTGTTCACTCTCCTGGCTGTGCAGGAGTTCAGTGTTGGCAACATGGATGAGGTTGTCTTTATTTGAATAACTCCCAGTTGGGTATGCAACTTC
Organism: Erpornis zantholeuca; assembly: GCA_013400515.1. Lineage (NCBI taxonomy): Eukaryota > Metazoa > Chordata > Aves > Passeriformes > Timaliidae > Erpornis > Erpornis zantholeuca. The sequence goes on from VZTN01030915.1 coordinate 417,414, forward strand.
TGGGAACCAGATTTAAAGACTCTGTGAAGGCACACATTCCTACCTGCTTTCAGGAGGGCCATAACCACTAGGTTCAGATACAGATACACCTCTGAAGCTAAACTGGCCTTTTCCATGTATGCGTGGGTTTGAAGAGGAATAAAAAATTGGTTCCAGCTGTATACAATATGGAAAAACAGCTAAATAAAAACTACTCATAAGACTTAATTGTCTGAAGGAAAAGAAAATGTGGAAATGAAGAAAATTCTGAAGCACAGATCATGTTGCAGTGAGTTGGAGAAAAAAGATACTGAAACCTGAAAAGAGAGACTGACTTTTGTGTTTCTTCTCAGTTTCTTCACAGTCAAAGGAATCAGAATAGTTACTTTAACCACACTGAGAAGGTGATTTGAACACAAGTCTTGGGTCTCACCTTCTGGTCTCACCCTCAAGCTCTCACTTGTCTCCTCAGAGCAGTGGGGTTAAATGATGTGTCCCACATCTCTGCTTTTTCCCATGCATCAGTCAATGTCTTAAAGGCAATTTGTTTGGGCTTTTTTGATTGTCTGCTCTAAAGGAGAGAGGTACCCTCTGAATTAATATATTCTAAACACTACAGATCAGAGCTCGAATTAAGAAAGAGGCTGGACTGGATTACAGCTAATAAGTAAATCCCTGATGGAGTCAAGTTAGCAAATCACCTTTAAAACAGTATACACCTGTATAATGCCTCAAGCATTCAAGGTTTAGACCTTCAGTTTTACTCTTGTACTGTTACTCTTAAATGCACCCTGTTTCTTTTTCTTTTTCTCTTTTTCTTTTCCTTTTTTTTTCTTTTTCTTTTTCTTTTTTCTTTTTCTTCTTCTTTTTCCTTTTCTTCCTTCCCTTTTAGCTGTGTTAAATTTTTTTAAGCTTGTCTCTATTCCCATGCAGACATTTTAGCTGGTTAGTCAACTGTACCAGAAATTTTGGAGTAGCTCAAAAGCTTGCAGAGAAGTTTAATGCTTATAAAAGTGAAAGAGCAACAGCACTGGCCTGACTCATACCCTGTAGGAGTAGGTGCCAGCATAAACCTCCCTACATATATCTGCTGGTTCATCTCTGTCCTTTTAACAAGCTGCAGTCTCTATTAACTCATTGCAGCGCAGTAATTGCAAGCTTTGGTAAGAGAGTCTTTATTTTCCTGGTTGAAATCTGTTTTTTCAGCAACGCCTGAACTGAATTTTTACCATCAGCAGTTTGTATTATTGTACACAATTAGAGTGCTTGGGGCGAAATATGACAGATTTTCAGTTAAAAATTACTGTAAGTGTTAGTAAATGCATAGCTCACCAACCCCTTGCCAGATTTGGGGTGGATGAGGTATTGGCATGCAGTAAGTTCCTTTGCATGCAGTATGCTCCCTACCCCTCTAGTCTCTGTTGTGCCCTACAGACGCAGCAGGACTCGAGACAGAAGCTCCATCTGGAGGATGTGATGGAAAGGAGCCTTTCTGCCCCAGCACGTCGGAGATGGGGGAGTGCACTCGTACCAGGAGTGCTCCGTGGCGCCTCTGCTGTGCGTGGGGCCAGCACTGACAGGTGACACTCGGCTGCCCTCTCCCCGTGCTGGGCGTGCTGGGCGCCAGGGCACCCCAGGTCACTCACTACCTTTGGCTTGAAGCTGTATTCTTCCTCTTGCTGGCACTGACCAGCGAGGAGTATCTATTGTGAATACCGCTGTGCTGCTCTGGTCTGTGTCCAAGAGACAAAAACAGGAGGAGGACCAGAAATCCTGTGCTTTGCTTTGAAAGTTCCTCCATGGTTGTATTTCCTCTCCAACAGGGCCCTACAGGAGATGAGATGAGCATATGTTTATGTTTCCCAGTTAGTTTCTGAAATGGTCTTCACTGGAATGTTCATTCCAGCTTCATTAGGGAATTTTTGTTTTGCTACTTGATGTATTCAAAGTCGTTTTGCCTCCTCCCCCTTCCTGTTTTCTCATTTTTTTTTTTAATCTTTTGTTGTGCAGACACAAGTATTTGTAATTACTTTACTGTGACAATTCAAAAGTTTTGTCTTTCCACTTGACCTCCTAAATCCCTGTAGAACTGGTCTAGAGTGTGGAAATCCACAGTTTTGAGAAAACAGGTGTAACAAAGGATGCTTGTTTAGGGCACTTTGGGGTTCAGGAAGATCAAGGGCCCAGATTGCTAACAGGAGTGAGGTAACTAAATGATTTTGACAGTCTTGTCTACGCAGAGAATGGTATCTTGAGCCGTGCAGTACCACAGTATATAATGGGAGAAAAAGTGACAGAATCTTGTCCACAGTAACCTGAGATACTGCTGAATTAGTAAACCTTTCATGCACTTAGAAACACCCAAACAACCAAACATGCAAAAGGCTGGAATGGTTCTTAGCTGAACTGTGAACAGCCTACTCCAACATTGCCTTGATTTTCTCATACTGATAACATCTACAAGAACAGGGTGTTGGAAATGAGAACAGATCATTTTTCAAAAAGAAAAAAAAAATACATTCATCAATTTGCAAGTGATATAACTTTTTCTGCTACTTTCCCTTCAAATTAAAAACACTTGTCAGGCATATTTTCAGCATAGCATGGGGTGAATTAGTAGCAAGATTATGATGAACATAAAGAAAACACTGTCAGGTTCAATTCCACTCTATATTTGGGGTTTGGGAAAAAAAGCTATCAAAACAAGGCACCAAAACCAATGGAAAGATTTATGGCTGGTTTGTTTTTCAGCTTTAACAAAAATGGTTAAGGAAAATGAAAATGCAAACACTCTTGGAGGGGTAACCAGAACTCACACTGCAGCTCTGCATTGGTGCAGAGGTTCCCTAGCCATGGGATGAGATCCTCTTGGAATGTGGAGTGCTGCACATTCTACGTGACCCAGCACAGGTTCAGCAGCTTTGGCTTCGTCTGGTGTTACCTCTCCTTCCCTCCCCAAAAAATAGGTCTATAGGCACCTGCCTGAAAAACATGTCTTAAAAAAGCTGCTTGGCTTGCAGCCACCTTCTCCTCTGGGAGAAACAAGGGAGAAGGGCGGGGGAGATTTTACAGTGAAATTTAAGCATGAGATTTGAGTGCTTGTTAATGACAATCACACCAGCTGTAGCCCCAGGCTGTGAGCCCACTGTGCAGGCAGCACTACCTGTGATATGTGACCCCCAGAAAGCAGCATGGTCTGCTGGGGACAGCCCCTGGTGACAACAGCCCAGGGTTTGCAGCAGCAAGATGTTTGTCTCATCAGCAGATACCGGTATGTTAAACCTGACACTCCCAGTGTTTATGAGAGGCAGAGGAGAAAGTGGTGAGGAGAATAACCCTCCAGTGCTTTGGAGACCACACTCAGCCTCCTTAAGCGTTTTTCTCTGTAAAAATAGTGACTAATCACTGGGGTTGCATAAGTGGGTCAAGCTATATTATTCAAGCCCAATTTTAATGAGCTGAGCCCCTGCAGCCAGTCAGTCCATGCCCATCCTGTAATCAGGCATGGTTATTTTGAAAGGTGACAGCTCTGATGGGGCAGATGTGGACATCAATTCAGCCACTGCACCTTTCCCAGTCCCTGCCAAGCACCCCAAGGTAGGCCAGAGATGCACTAATTAAAAGAAAATACGGCGACCTCCAAACTCAGGATGCTACAAAAAAGACATTAAGGAATCCACTGCAGAACCATAAGTGAGCAATTTAAAAGACAAATTCAGAGTCCTAGGGCGGAGAGAGCCAAATGTTCCTTTTCCTGTCATCAAATGTTATTTACTCTAATGTGCAAACAATGAACAGAAGCTTTTTTTCCCCTCCTGAACTGTGTAATTTTCTGTTTGAAAGAGTTTTCCAGTGCTGCCGATCAAGTCCATGCACAGAGTTAAAATACAGCCCATCACACTCTGGCATTTATTCCTCTTGATACCTGAAGCCCTTCTTCAGTGAAATCCACAAACTAGACTTCTTGTTATTTGTCAAAGAGAGCCTTTTGTCTTCTCAGCACGCACCATCAATCTGATGCTTTAAAGATTGCATGCACTAGTCAATTCACCACCCTGGAAGTGTATTCAGAAGAGCTTAGCAATAGCAGTAAATAAGATGTTTTGCTCAAGCTGTTAATTATATCCAGGACAGGCTGGGAAATTCTTCACGATAATCGCCAATATTGAGTACTTGAAAAATAGCTGCTCAGGATACTCTCCTGCAATTATCACCAATGTATGTGAATGAGAATCATGTATGCCAACAGTCACCCCATTACTTGACAAATCAAGACATTAAAAATCAGCTCAGTGAGATGCAATTTTGCTTGTCAGGCTCATACTTCACATATTATGGTGAACAGCCTGGAAACTAAAATAATGAAGAATATGATCTGTTGTGTTACCACTCTGAAGGTCACTTGAAAGCAGTTATTTCATGCAACGTTGCCAATAGAATGTGTTTATATTCTATTGCAGACTCAACAATATCAAGGCTATCATATTTTGGATGGTGTTTTAATGTCAGCAAAGAGGGCTTTATTTTATAACAGAAGAACCTTAAAAACGTGACAAAAACTCAGTGACCTCTGATTTTCTTCTTGAGCATTCTGCATTTTTTGAGGTTACACATACTGATCTCTTTTAAGCCAACAGAAAAACTCTCTGACTTTCACAGGTGACCTCTTTCCACTTTTTTAAGATACCCTGGGGTGCCCTAGGTTTTTGTAGTACATAATACTTCTGTGCAATATTAATTATTTTGTTATATCTAGTCTTACATCTGATTCTCTGCATTAACTTGCCAACAAACTAGTGCCTGTCTGAGGATGGAGTTTTCAGGAAGACCACGAAATAATGTGAAACTAGCATGACAATCCCAATATTTTCTATATACTGCAGTTCAGGACAACTTATTTGGCAGCAGTTCAGAGCATTCAGAAACTGGTTTTAGGATTGTTCTGATCACAACAATTCACACCACATCATTTATTCATCCACCAGGTCCTACAACTTAGCTCCAAGTTTGCTGTAATTTTCTGTAGGTTTGCTCAACACACGTAGTGTTCAAAACTGTCACTGCAGCAGAGCTAAACTGCCATGGCAGCCTTCTTGGCCTGGCTGCAGACAGGCTTCCTGAGAGGCACAAAGGACAGGGGGTAGGAAGGTATAAAAGGAGCCCAGCAGGAGCAGGTGGTGGCTGTGACAGGACTACAGAAAAGGTTGAGGTTGACCAAGATAACCAAGAGAGCTGCACAAACTCTCCAGAGACAAATATGCTGAAGGTTCCCAGCAAGGAAAGCCACACACCAAAGAGAAGAAAATAGTCTGTTGTGGTCGGTTTGAGGGCCTCCTGTGGAAAAACCCAAGGGGGGATTTAGTCTGCCTGTCAAGGGTACAAAATTTTGACACTACTGCCAGTGGTTTAGGCTGTTGTGAGCAAGTCTAGGTTGCAGTGGAAAGGGTCCACTATGATATCTATGATAACCACCTGAAGGGTGTAGAAAGTAGCCTGTTTAAAGCCTTGTGTCTAATTTAATTGATTTTCTGTCTATTCAATAAATAATTCATTTTGTAATAGACCGAATTGGCCGTTATTAAGAACTTGTGAATGAGAGCAACCTGGGATGCAGGCTGCCCCAAACTGAGCTACTGCCAGAAATCTGAGTCAAAGCAGGACTTGTCTAAGCTCTCATCTCCATTCGTAACAAATGCCCACAGGAGCTTTCTACAGAGCTGGAGGCAGTTCAGGCATTGCTCTCTTGCAACCCAGATCCTTTCCTGGTGCACTCTAAAATGAAGCTCATGGATCCTAAGTCCTTTACTTGAGCCATTAATTGGTAATCCCATTATGACAAAACAGGCTTAGGAAGAGGAGAAAACTCAAACTATGGAAAAAAGATTTCCCCACAGGCTTTATTTCAGCTTGATCTCCTCTGTTACAAAATTTTTCTTGGTAATCTCTCTTATTTGGAGCACTATCTTCTGTATAGTTCTTAAATTAATTCATTATCTCTGAGATATGCTGAATAATCTATTCCACTTAATAGTTTTTTAGATTTACAAACAGAATATCATGCTGAATTTCATTTGGCAGAAGAGCTCATGCATATGGGATTAATTTCCCTTTCTTTAAACTATATCTGAAGCAAGACCGTAGTTGAGGAACTGTAGGAAAATAAGATTTAGGTCTAATCTACATGTGGAAATGACCAACAGATTGCACAATTCCATGATAGTTCCCTAGGTACACATTGTGTTCTGAAATAGAAGGGAATTTATGCTGGAATAATTACTCCACTCTGATTCTAAAATTTAGTAGAAGAGGTCAAATATTCAGGGCTAGATACTCATTATTATTCTTGTATTTATTATGGTCTCTAAGGATTTGAATGGGGGAATTTCTTCCTATTACAATTATAAGGAATTATCTTGTATAAATACCAGTTAATTGTTTAGGGCTTTGCAAGCCAAAGAAAGGTTAAGCTCTCTTTCATAAAAACTTCAGCGAGATACAGAAGGAACGAATGTGCATCCCCTGGTGACTGCCTGCTCTTGTCTGCTTGCCTCCTAAAAGTAGTAACATGGTTGCCTGCAAGATCCTCCCAGAATGTTTAGAAATATTTTGGTCAGAGGAATGGAAGGACAGAAGATTTTTTAGTGACTCCCACAGGAAACAGTGGGGCGGGCTGTGTGTGGCTACAGCTTTCTGCTCCAGAATAAATTGGCCTAAAGTACACAAGACATTCTTATCTGATGAAGACCTGGAAGCAGAATTATACTTTACCTTGTCAGAAGGACCTTTGTATTTTGGCTTTGTTCTTCAATGGATGCCCAAAGGTCTTTTATCTCTAGTTGCATTGGTTTCTCCAAATCAGAAGACCCTCTTGCCCTATTCTAGCAACTGTCTTCAAGCTGGAATGTGCATGGAGGGAGCTGTTCCCTATGGTGTGACTTGGTGTGTTCCTACGGAAGAGCAGGCTTTGTGTGAAGTAGCCTGGCCTTATCCTGACACCAAGAGTGGGACCATCTCAGCAGACATCTCAGCAAGCATTTGGTCCCCTGAATCTTACTCCAGGGCCTACAACATTGGCGTAATGATGATGATCTGCTCTCCTCCTGCTGTCTCATGCTCTTCTTCAGGATGTCTGTCCCTGAAAGTAACATTTGTTTATAATAGATCTGCAAAAAGAGGTAAGGTAAAGTCTGCAGGTAGACATATTTTCCCTTACTGGACAAACAATGTAGTTTGAAAAAGCAGACAAGCTTTCAGGTAGGCAAAATGTTTTGCAGGCTTGATAGAGAAGGAGCAAATTTCAAAGCCAAATAGGGATTGTGAACAAATGCCCCGAGTGTAGTCAGATATTTTTCTGAGGATTGGAAAAGAGGTTGTTGGAACCTGTGAAGTAGCCTTAATTTTAGCAGGAAAAGAGAGACAGTCTCCTCATTTATGCCTATGGGACAAGGAGACTAGTGAAGAGAGGAAGATTATGAAATGTTGTAAAAGCAGTATCTCCACCAAATCCATGATATTCAATACCTAGTGAAGCTACAAATGTCTATTCCCAGACTTAGTAGGAAGTGGGATTTGAGGTCAGAATGAGTCTGCTATGAATGAAGAACAGAGATCTAGAAACAATAGTGAACACCAGCAGAAGCTTATGCAGAAAAGAAAATTTAAATTAAATTACTTTAAAATCAGTTTTGTCTGGAAGCTCTTTATGGTAGGAACATCCGCTGAAATACATTCCCTCTGTTAGAAAGGCCTTTGTGGAGAACAACTTTTTGCATTTCAAAGGACAGTTGGTAATTCAGAATTTTTTTCTTTTTAGGAATGGAAGATGAAAAGATGACAAAAAGAATAAACTATTTAGAAGACAATGTTGAAAAGAGAAAAATAATTCTTCTGGTCAGATTAATTTTTGGGAAAAAATGAAAATACTATGTTTTACTGGGACTTAGAACATCTGAAAAATTCTTAATATAAAATAGAAAAGTTGCTTTGAAATGGAAAATCAAATTTCATCTCAAAAAGGCTGAATAGGAATGCTTTTGACTGATAGCTTCTGACTAGATTTTTGAAAATAACTTCCATGGAAAAAAACAAAATTTGCCAAAAAAAATTTTTATCCTAATGGAACCAGCATTTTCCAGCTGAGAGACATTTCACAGTAGAGCCAGATCAGCTCATGAAATTTAAATCTCAGCATCCTGATTGACAGTGGCTGGTCAGAGAGCAGGCACGAGGGCCCCGGGCACAGCCCCGCTGACTGCTGCTGTCAGCTGCGGAGCACAGCTCAGTGATAAATGCACACAGAGATGCCTGGAGCCCACCCCACCACCTTCCTGCTCTGCCCCTGTGCCAGGCAGCACAGTTTCCAGGGCTCAGAAGCGCAGACAAGAGTGACCAAAGCTCCACGGACAAATTAAATTATCCCCACAGCCAGGGCAGGGAAAAGCTGCAGGCAGCGCACGGGTGGGATACATCCCATCCATGGCCCTGGGCTGCTCTCAGCGTGGCTCCGAGGAGCCCTGAGACAAACTGCACTTGTGATGCCTTAGGTTTTAACTTTTACATTTTTCAAATTCTGTACTGCTAGTTAAATTGTTAAATAAATGTAGCCTGTTAAATGCTGTTCTCTTATGCTGTTCTCTGTGAGAAGATAAACATAACAAAACCTCTAACTTGCCCTCCAAGGACATCCCGAAACAAGAACTGTAAACCATCATCTTGATAAGAGGGGGGCAGGCTTGGGGGGAGTCACATCATTGGCTGGGTTCTGGTTGGTGAATTGATATTGTTATAAAAGTGTGAAGCACTCGTGACCAGCGGCCCATTTTGGGATCCACCGAGGCAGGACCTCTGGACCCCGAAGTGTGCACCTGAAGGCCTTTCCAATAAATACCACCTTTATTCCTTTATTCCTGTCTGGTCTCTGTTTCTAGGTAGCCATTTAAGGCATCACTTGTGCCTGGAGCAGGCAGAGGCAGAACGGGAGCAGAGGCTCCAGACAAGTGCGTTGGAGTGACGGCGATAACAGGCCCGAGACCTTGGCTCCTTTGGCCCTCACGCTGGAACAGTGCTCGGCTTGCCGCCGGCACTTTTTGTAAGCAGCCTTTTAATATTTAGCCTTTTTAAATGTACCCGTTAATTAATGGCCAATAAAAACAAGCGACAACTACCGCTGGGCCAAGCAATTCAGCAGCTAAGTGGTTTTCAAGTTTCTCTCCATGTATTTCTGCTGATTAGAGTAAGTGAATCATCTGTTGTGTCTTAATTGTTCAATCAGTATAGACTTCCAATCATTCCTTAATTTCTGGGAATTTGTTGATTATTTTTAAGTGTTACAGGAATGTGCTTTCCTGTAGGTTGCTCCTGCTGGTGCCTTAGGTTTAAACTTTTATATTTTTCAAATCTTGTCCTCTTAGTGTAACTCTGAAGTTTTCTGTAGTTTGTTAAGTGCTGTTCTCTCATGCTAAGGTAGACATAACAAAGCCTCTCTAGCTTGCTCTCCAAGGACACCCAGACCAAGAACTGTAAACCACCATCTCTGGGAGGTGGGGCAAGCTTGGGGAAATTCCATCACTGGCTGGGTTCTGGTTGGTGAATTGATGCTGATATAAAAGTGTGAAGAACTCGTGACTTGTCATTGTCCATTTTGGGATCCACTGAGGCAGGAGCTTCTGGAGCCCAGAGTGTACCTCTGAAGGCCTTTCAAATAAATACCTCCCTTATTCCTTTATTCCTGTCTAGTCTCTGTTTCTAGGTAGCCATTTAAGGCATCACTGCCCTGGATTTTTAGATATACAATAGTTGCTCTTAATGAAGTGTAATCGGTCACTCAAGTCATACAGTATTTGTCCTACCCCTAATTTAGAGAGATGGCACTCAACCATGAAATACATAGATATATGTTTTACGGAAATAATATTTCTCTGAAACAACATTTGAAAACAGAATCTTTGAATTTCTTGAAATTTGCGGGAAGGAGCTGAATTTGACATTGCTATGCCATAAAAATACCATGATGTTGCTCAGCCAACTACTTTGGTTTCCTTTCTTTTTCACCCTTCTCCCAGCATTCCTGCTGCCATTTGAGGCCACAGCCATGAAACTCTCATTCTGTATTGAACTCTGTGTTTTGTACTCCAGTTTGAGATACAAGAGAAAAGAGAGGGGAGCATCAGTAAACTAATTTTCACCACTTCATACAAGAGCTCATGGAGGACATGAATAAGGACAGCTTCTGTTCCCTGAGCCATAGACAGCTGGAAATTGGGGGAGTACATCTGAGAAAGTGCCTTCATATTTCCCATTTTCACTGAGGAGCTGTGGGTTGCACTAGCAGGGACAGTGCTGAGGTACAGGCAGTTTTGGTCAGGGCATGTATGGGTCATTCCTACCTTACATCTTACAATTGCCAGATGATTTCCAGAATGAAAACATCACCAAACCTTCTCCTGTTTGTCTGGCACACTTTTCACCATCATCACAACTGAGTAAAACCTTCTGGAGTATCACAGCTGGCTAGTCCCCTTTTCCCCTGATAAATCAAGACAAACAAGTGCCAAAATGAAATGCTAAACCAGACCTAGAAAATTTGGAAAATCCCCCTGATAAGGCTACTTCACTTCTGTTTCTCAGTGAATGTAGAGTATTGTCTGCTCTTACTTTTTCCATAATGTTCATTGTGGGGGAGGCAGAGAGGGAATGTAAAACAAAATTGCAGCAAATGGAGCTTTTCCCAGGTGATGGCTGGAGCTGTGCTGGACCCACACGAGAGGGGACCAGCACTGGGGGAATCTCTCTGAGCTACCAATAATCCATTTCTTAGCCTTAGTGCTGCCTGGCATCTGCTGCTACTTATTTAGAGCTGGGGAGGTGCTTAAGTAAAAAGAACAGTAACAATCAGGCCTTAGGGGGCATGACTGCTGTGAGTGTCCTCCTGCATCCAGAGGCCAGAGAAGTTACTGCCTTGAAAAATCCAACAAAGAAACACTTTGTTTCTGCCTGTGCCAAGGAGAAGATTCCCAGCCTATATCCATCACAGCCTTCTCAGTCCCAGACTGCCACTGTGGTCAGTCAGACACGCTGCAGCCTGGTCAGCATTCTCGCACACACTCAGGGCATTGGTATTTTACACAGCTGATAAAAAATATTTATACTCCAAAGACTTTTGGGGAAGGCCATATCCAGTCTCCTTGCTGGTCACAGTGAATCTTTCACAACTCACTCTCTGGCAGCAACTTGTAAAATTATGTTTCCCTTGCCAAGATCCTTGACATCAGAGTAGTGCATTTAACCTTTTCAGAACTTTTTATACAATCGTTATGGTTAAATAAATGGCAGGGTAACATTCTGATTAAAAAAGACAAAATACATGGATAACACCGAAACTGATTAGCAGAATTTTGCAAAAGATCTCACTACAGTGTTCAAATTGTTCTCATACCAAGCACATGCATCAAAATACAAAACCCAGCTTTATGGTATCAAAGAATGTTTGAAAGCATAATGGAGCTCAGCTACTGCAATATCTGCTTTCCCAGTGCACAGTTCTCAGAGTTAGCCTCAGCTTTGGACTCATGTTATCCAGCTAAGGCAGCATCTGATCCTGTGTGGTCCTGAACTCTCTTAACCCCAGAGGCTCAGGCCCGCCGAGATTGGAGTGATAAGACACAGCTGAGCTCATATGCCTTGGGAGAGCAAGGCAGGAAGAAATGCGAGCTCCCTTCCAAGAGGGCCTGCTTGTCCTCCCGTGCTAGGGGGAAAAGTGAGAGGCAGTATTCAGTCACTCACTTGGACAGAGTTCAAGTATTTCTGCTGGGAAATAAACCCACAGCATTGTTGAAAGGTGCAAGACTGCCTGTTACCTCAACAGCTGGGCCAGGCCAGCTGAACTGGAACTCCTGCAGTTCAGTGTAGCTAGTGATCTGTCTAGCTAAACAAAATTTCACTGCTAATCTTCTTGACCTCAGATGTCTTGCCTTTCTTAATCGCTGTTTAAAATACACCTTTCTACTCAGCCCTGGAAGAAAGCACAATGCAAACCAAGACATGAGGGAAGCTTCCTAAGATGTGGCTGCCAATGGAGAGGACAAGATAAGTTTACTTCTTGCAGGAAAATTGTCAGTACAATTTAGGACAACTTAGGAGAAAGTTCTTGTCTCCAAATCTTTGAGATGCATCTCTATTGTCTTTGGCTGCTGGACAGTGGAATGGACTGTTTTAATTTCTCAGCAACTTTGGCCATGACCTACCTGCACTGTAAAGGCCAAATATGCAGAAGAGCCCTCCTACTTTCTGAGTGTGGTACAAGTGAAGTCTCTAAGGATCTGAGCCTTTGTTACTGAAGTCTCTAAGGTTGTTTTAGCATCCTGCAGGCCTTTTTGTGGCTTCTGGTACGAGGAGGCTGGAGCAGATGTCCTTGTGCTTGCTTCAGGTCCAAGTGGCTTACCACAGTGCTGGCATTAGCATGAAGTGGCCACAGCTTCCCTCCAAGCTCTCAATTTCTCATTGATTTCTAGAAATGGAAAGAATGAATGGTCAAGTCATTTTTAGAAAACAGGCATTTGCCTAGCACTTGATGAGTGATTAAGGAGGGGAGAAGGGGCTGCAGGGGAGGCTGAGTGGCTCTGATTTAGCCATATTGACCCCTTTGCATCCTGGGTTTGGTATAGCAGTTCTTCAGGGGTAAACCCCAATGTGAGAGGAGTGCAGTGCCACACTGGGAGCTGGGTTGTGTCCAGGAGAGGTAAGGGATCAGAAATTAGGGTCTCACTTGCCTTCAGCCTACTGCCATGCAGCTGACTTTCACAACATCTTCTTCGCCCTGCTCTGCACCAGGGAGCTGTCTGGCCCAGGTTGTGCAAACTGTGGTCACACAGCCCAAGCACGCACAGGTTGTGAACACCCCTGGGGCTGTCCCAGACCCAGATTGCTCAAGTGGTTATGGCTCTACGTGCAGAGGTTTCAACCAGCCTGAGAAAGAGACGAGATGTCTAAATATAATAAAACAGCTGGATGGTTTTCCCTTCTTTGATTTCTTTCACACGTCACAGCAGGAGTTAAGGCCAGAGGTAGAAAGTCACATGTCCATTCCTCCCACCCAGATTCACCTCAGCACTCAGCTCTGAAGAAAAATCTAGATTGACAGAGGGTGCTATCATTTTTCTTGTCAGTTTTTACATGACATTTGTGAAGGTGTTTATCACGTCCATAGGTGATGCAAGAATTTTCCCTCTCTATGACTCCAAGAATTCATTCCTATGGTCAAAGAGAATGAAAAAGAAACAAAACACCACACACACGCACGCACACACAGAGGCGACATAAACACCAGTCTTAAAGCCTTACAAAGACACATGCAGACAGACTTGACCCTCAGAACCAAGCTCAGAAGATGGACACAGGTGGATTTCCCAAGCTGTCAGAGTACTAAAGGATCAGATTACTAGGTGTCAGCACACATGGTGCAGTGGATAGCACCAATCCCTCTGGAGATGGACAAGCTGGCACAACAGGCCCATCTTTGGGTTTGTGACGCTGGTCTCCTCAGCAGACTCCATGCACGGGGCTACTCAGTATCCCTGCGTGGACTTCTCCCTTTCTCTAGGACAACCTGTACAGAATTCACCTTTTAATGCTGGTATTTCTTGGGCAGTTGATTAATGAGGGAAGGTAATGTGAAAACAGTAGTTCATGTGCTGAATTGCCTCCATCATACGGAGCCAGCTCCTCTGGTTTTAAGTCACATCAGAAATATTGCACGGGTGGACTCCAAATATTGCAGTGCTGGTAAAAAGGAAAGCAGGGATGGAAATGAAGACAAAACAAGCACATGAACAAAACAGAAAACCAAACCAAACAAACCCAAACAAAAACCCCAACAATGAAAATAGCAGCCAATTAAAGTTTAAGCAAACAAAAAAAACCAACCTCCTCATAAGTATTTGGGGTGTACATGTCATCAGAAAGACAATGTAAATGTTAAGTAATTCAGGGAAATTTAAATTTCCCTAAGTTTGCTAATAATAATTGGTCATGGTCATCGCTGGAACACATCAAACCTGGATGTGGAGTGCTGCGGATGCTACAGCTCCCATGGTTTGTTGCTGTTGGACAACAAGGTCATAATTCTGACCCTCAGTGCCTATGGAGGCACCCTCTTCCCCTAAGTGGTCCTCTTGCATTTTTTGCCCTTCCATCAGTCATGGAGGATCAAGGAGTTGGATGAGTCCGTGGGCTTCTCTCAGAAGAGAAAAATTCTCAACAGGATGGAGGGCAGAGTGGGGGTAAGGCTTAACATAGCACTGCATCTTTACTGTGAGGAGAAGTTTGATACAAGGCCAAGGAGGCAGGGATGCATTTTTCCCCATATACAGCCCAAATAGCTTCAGAGATCTGAACTGTGTGAAGTTGGCATTTCAGGGCACTAAAGAGGCTTCTCAGGTGAGGGGGTGCTGTAGGGGGTTCATATGTGACGTGAGGTGTCCTAGTGTTAAAAAGCCAAACTGGCTGATAGCATTTTGGTACCAGATGCATCTGGCAGGTGCCTAGTTTGGGCTGGCACATGCATGCTGTCACTGATGTACAGAGAGCGATTTCTGTGAGGTCTGGCTTGGTAACATAAGAGGGTTTTGCAGGATGATACAAGTTTAGTGGTGGATCAGGACATCTGAACTTGCAGGCCGAAGAAGTTGTGCTCTCATGAGAGTGGGCAGGGGTGGGGATGTAGCACCTAACCCAAAAACATGCTCCCTCCTGATGCGGGCCTCTCACCAGCAGTAGGAAGGCTGTGTGGGTGCCAGCACCCTGTCATCCCAGCAGCTCTGCCACTCTCAGTTACTCTGGGCCACGGCTGCAGGGAGGCTGGGGTGGGGAGGTGATGGGAAGAGGAGGGAGGGAGCCCAGCCTGCATGCCCAGTGCCGCAGTGCAGTCAGAGCCCAGCACTGTGCACCCTGTCCCTGCTCAGCCACAGCAGCAGCTCGTCCCCAGGGCGCCGTCTGCAGCCTGTGCTGGAACACAGTCACTGCTGCTCATCTCTGAGATGTGTCTTACTCTTCCTGTTAGCACGTGCTGCTGGCACACTCATATTTGAACCAGAACAGCCCCACAAGCAGACCATAAAACCCTTTTTTTTCCAGCCCAGAAGCTGATTCGTCTTTGCTAAATGAACTGCTGTAACCTCAGTGTTACCCTGGAGAGAATTTCTCTCGTATTTTGCCTTGCAAATAATTCACATGGGTTGACACAAAGTCCTAATCTGAGTGCAGTATGCAGCATTTGGTACAGTATGTGGTTCCTTGCAAAGCACTATTGCATGTACATGTCTGGGATCAATTATTTTCATTGAAGCAAGAGAAGCCGCATGATGAACAAACCCCTAAGTATGACATTTTATTCCCACACTTGGTGGATATATGCAACGAAATATACTGCAAAAGAACCCTTTAAAAGCATCCTTTAATGTCAAACCTACTAACCTCTTATTTTGTCTCAGGAAAAAGAATTATGGTAGATAATAATGCCCTTCCCTCAGCTCACAATGCCTAAACTTTAGAGGTAAAAAGAGATCTCCCTGCAGAACAAACCTCAGTCCCGAAGAGTTACTTTGTTGCTGCCATTTTTCTTTCTTCATGTTCCAGTCAAAGCTACAGGCTCCAGCCAAACTGGTGTGTCTCTGTCATGCCAAGCACAGTGAGCACACAGACTGGAAAATAAGCCCTACCCCTCCAAATGGTTATCCTAAAATGCTGATGCCACGGACCTCTGGCACTGTGCCTGTTCCAAGATAAAGGGTGTCAGCACCAGGGGGACACTCACTCTTCCCAGCAGCCCACTGCCACGCTGAGGTTTTCTTCTACAGCGCCATGAACCCACCTCCGTCTCATCTCTCCCAGAACAGAGCGTGTTCCCATGCCCATGGAGCCCAGCACCATCCCATCCCACCCCCCAGAGACAGGGGTCAGGAGCCCCCTCCTGCCCCTGGTCCCAGGGGGATCCTGCCTTGCCACTGGCAATTTTCTGAGCACCCCCTCTGCCCTGAGCTAGGTGTGCACGGCACAAGCCCCAGGTGCCATCAAAAGTCCCAGCCTTTCCTCTCTTTCCAGCTTGCCAGGCTGAGTGATCCAGGGTGTATTTTTGAAGCATTAAAGCCATAAGAGGCTTAAAGCGATAAAGGATTTGGATAGGATTTAAGTATGTTTAAGGCTTCAAATAGGATCAAGCTGTGTGCAAGGTACCAGCAGCCTGTGCAGGCACATGATCTTATCTCTGCTGCCCTCATTATTATAACCCTATTCACGCTGATAGTGTTATAATAAGTGTAATACGAATAAACAAAGAGAAGTATCACTCCACCAGGAAACAAGTCCTCTGTTTTATTGTATCCATGGCACCTATTAACACCTCTATCCCAGGAACTCCCAGAGATGTGTGTGCATACACCAAAGCAGTGTTTTCACTTCTGACTTCAAACTCCCCACAACTAATGTCATTCTTTCCCAAACAGTTTCAAAAGCTGGGAACTATCCTGTTTTTTACAGTTGGGACTCTGAGATATTATGGACCAGTACTTGAAAAAAATAAAAAAGACTAATCTGCTAATCTGCTCCCACAAAAATAATTAAGATGAAAAATCTCACTTAGCAACTGGCTCTCTGTCTCTGGGGAGTTGTGGAGCTAGCCACGTTTTGAGTGTTAAGCAACAAGTCAGACAAATCTAAGCTGGGATCTAGATACTCCATTTTTACCACAATTTGGTGGTGAGAAGCTGGCAAGTGGCCTTGGACTGATTTTCGAGGCCAAAGGATGGGCAGACCTCTTCTATTTCCTGCCTGGTCGGAGATGAAAGCATCTTCTCCTGCAGTGCTGCAACCCCCTTGGCTACCTTTTGGGCAGGGATGTGCTCTTCTCAGTTGAAACTGTCCTACTTTCCCAACACTGAAGGGGCAGAGGACAGGTGAGGGCAGCTCCAAGCACAGGGCTGAGGCACAGTTCAAAGGAAAGGTACACCTGGATACTTGTGCTCAAGTACCAAAAAAATATCCCTTAGGGAGTCAATTTACCTGCAGTGTTACTGGTCCTGACCAGCTCATGAGAACCAGTTTTCTTCTGTCTCCCCCTGTTACTAATTCAGGTGGCAAGTTAGATCTCCACCTGAATTAGCAATGCATATGTGAGATATCTTGTCCTTTCATCTTCTTCTTGTGTTCCACAGGACTGTGAGATACTCAGCTGTCTCCAGAGATGTGAACCTGTGGACTTTTCAGCACGTTTACAAGTACGGATGCAGTAAGATGCTTGTAGTCAGGCCTACTGTGTTTTGAAACAGAGACCCAAATAAATACCAATCCTAGCACAGTGAATAAGCTAATGCTTATGGTGGAAAGCAAAGGCTAAGAAAGCCCCATCATCAGCTAGGGGAAAGAGGAAATGGGGCTCCCCTTAGTTTTATGCCTAGGAAGAGGACAGAAAAGCCACTGGTGTTCCCATAGCATCACAGAATCGTTTAGGGTGGAAAAGTTTGTCAAGAGGGTTCAGTCCATTGACTCAGCACTGCCACAGTCCCTGTCCCTCAGTCTCACATCTACACATTTTTAAAATATATCCAGGGATGGTGACCCCACCACTTCCCTGGGCAGCCTGTGCCAATGCTTGGCAACCCTAATATCCAATCTAAAACTCCTCTGGAACAACTTGAGGCTGTTTCCTCTTGACAGGGAGCAGCCGCAGTACGGCATGTCAGGATGCTCTCATTTACAGATAGGGTCTCTGTCCTCCTAGGAATTTGTCTTTGACTGCCTTGGGTGGGTCCAGAGACATTGCCTAAGAAATGAACAAACAAATACCCTCAAAGGGGTTGGCTGCCTACAGTGCTATAGTCTCGTCCTTCAATTCTAGAGTTCTGTAGCTGTTCATCCAAGGGATAAGAGACACAGGTCACACCCTCACTGTGATTTACATTTGGCTTCAAATCAGCTCCTTTCCCGATCTCTTGCAAGAGCCCTCAGAAGCATACCTCTCTCACTTAAATATTTATCAATAAAAAATAACTATTCAATATTTAAACATTAACTGAGGCAGGAGGACAGAAAATCCATAGGATCTGTGAACTGGCAGCTGGGGACCAGGGTCTGCTTCAGTGATTACCGAACTATTATATATTCAGTAAATTACTCCAGAAAGAGACACCAGGATCAGTAACTGAAATTATTCCCCAGCTGGTGGCTGCCACATTGCTCAAGGAAACAGCCAAGGCAAGCTCAATTTTTTCCAGGCAGACAGTAGTAGAAAAGCTGGAGAAGCCCAAAGTACCCTGGAGTATGAATAGAAAAGGAAGTATCAGCTTCTTATAACTATTATAAATGCACCCATTTTGCTAAATGTAACCAAACACAGCTCTGCTGAAATGCTCTCATGGACTGACAAGAGTTGAGTGGTTCAATCTGACCTTAGTTTGCTTTACAGGGTCAGACCCAGTGGCTTGCATCTCTGAAGAGCATTGGCTTTTTCAGTGACTATCAGTTCACAAAAATCTCTCTGTCCTGCTGTAATCACCTTGCAGGTGTATCTACAAGAAGCTAACAAGAGCATTTCTGGCTGCTGGCCTATGGACTGATGTGTGATGAGCTCTGTGAATGAGACCTTCAGAGACAGCAGGCAGCACCATCACACTGCAGCTGTAATTCCCACCTGTGCAGGGCTTGCTCCAAAACCTCTTAAAATTAATGGAATAGATTGCACCCTTATTTACTTGGCACAGAAGGGAGGTTTGAGGCAGAGCAGTGAAGTGACTGAATACCGAGGTGAGCTGAGGTGAAAATTGCAGGAAAGTAGCCAATTAGTTGCTGTCCTGTCGATACAAGGTATGATTATACATTACATTTAATTCTCTAGTTGCCCTAAGCCTTACATCATTTAAGGTAATTACTTTCTTATTATAAAGCAGAATTCAGATATTATGGAGAAAATCCCCCTCATCGAGCTTGAAGCTAGGGAATGAATTCCTAATTTTCACAGCATACCTCAAGCCTGACCTCAGCCATGCATGGAGACTTCATGAAGGAGAATTTCAGGCTTTCAAGCACATTTTCCTGCCAGAGCATTAGACTTTCCCAAACCCAAGGATTACTCCAGTAGTGCCCAGCTGGCAGGAGGAGTGCTCCAGGGTGCTTTTGTCCATCTGCATCCCTGTCCCTGTCCCTGCACAGCACAGCCATTCCCTGGGGATGGTGAAATTCAGTAGACCCATGCAAAATCATGACCAAAGTTCCTGAGTGATGGGGATGAAAGCAGCTTTCACAGACTCTGGGTACCTTATGGCCCAGTGGATTTCTTGTCCCAGCCACATTGTGGGAAAATGTCCCTGGTGCTTGCTGAGAGAAATTTTCATTGAGTTAGTGGCACAAAAAGCAGGTTTCTGGAGAGGAGAGTGGAAGATTGCTGTGTGCCCAGTTCTCCAGTGCAGTGTTAGCAGAGCAGGGCAATGTGATGCCTTGTGATGATGGTGACTGTGCCATGGACAAACACCTGGGGTTCTCCAGGAGGTGGCTATCCTGCATCCATGCTGCATGAAATGCAGAGGGTTTAGGCAAGGGGAGCGTGTGTGGATTTTCCCTACATTTGTTCACCATGCTGATGACCTCATTCTCTTACATTGCATGGCTGGGCAGGATCTCACTATGCATTTGACTGCTCCACTGAAGTGCAGGGAGATTTTCTCTTTGATCTCAATGACATCATGAAGTGGGAAGCTGTGCATGTGTTTGGGCTCATCAGGGAGATGAGCAGGTGAATCCTTTGCTGTTTGTATGGCTGAAGATGTATGGCAAAGATTCTTGTTAGCTAATGGATACACACCACTGGGTTTTTCAGTAAGCTCTTCTGATTTTTGAAACAGCTGCTGTACCTCCTTCTGCTCTAGCATATAAATAACTCTTGTTTCCTAAGGTTAATACATCTTAGAAAATTTACAGGCATGTGTGTGTCTCTTTTTTCTTCATGATGTGTCAATCCAGTGGTTTAATTCTTCCCTTTTGATGAGAATTATCATGAAGGGAGCTGATGGCTGATAAACTCATTCTTGTCTGGACGTTAGAGAATCCACGCAGGCAAGCAGTGCTGGCAGAAAGGTTCCACACACATCTGCTCAGAGAGCTCTGGTTTAGCCTTTGCTCTGCCTGGTTAGTGCCTTGTAGATGTGTGAGATGGTCCAGGCTATTTCCTCCCTCTGTCTGGGCAGCCATTTTCAATTTGAGAAGATAATTTTAAATTAATGAATCTCAAAGTGATCTTAAGCCCTGACTGTTCACTGGGATGAGTTTTTTGGTGTTTTGCTCTGTGTAATGTTACATTACTGACGAAAACACTACTGAAGACTTAGCAATTTAGACATCCCGTTTAGCAAGAGAGATGTGTGTACTCAGAGAGGGCCAACTTCCAAACGTTTTAGCTTCCCCTCTTCAGTTGTGAAATGAGAGCCTCAATCTCTTCTAAAGGTTGGCAAACAGCCCTTGTCCAAAGAGCACCACATCACATATTTACCTGCCTGGCCCAGCGCATGTGACAGTGAGCAGGGCCCAAGGGTCAGCCTCCTGAGACACCTGTGATGTGCCAGTGCCCACGGGGGAGCAAGGCTGGGCCACTTGCTTACCTTGGCTTCATAGAACAGGCAAAGCTCATGGCTTTAGAGGTTCCCACTTTATGGCAATTCAGCTGGGCACCCTGTGAGCCATAAAAGAGACACACAAACTGCCTTTTTCCAACTTCGTGCCTGAGAAATAACAAAACAGGTCTGCTCCAGAAGCTTCATAGAACAAATTATGTGCGATAGACCCTGGTATGGGCTTGGAAAGAAAGGGCAAGATGGAACTGTGGACCAGGCTCACCAGCAGTGTGAGAGCCAGTTCAATCATCTTCTGCTGCTTGGCTAACAATGTGCTTTCCACATGGCAGCTCTGAAAAATAAACAAGGGCACATGAAGGTCTGATAAACTGGCTGGGCTTCAACAAGTTCAGGATATTGTCTGTTTACATCACTTGGTGGGGGGGACTGCCCATGAAAATGTAGCTAATACCAGAAATCCAGAATACAGAAATTATACCCATGTGCCTTCTGTGGTCTGAAGGACAAGAAGAAATAGGGTTGGTTTTTTTCCCTGATCTCTGATCCAGTGTGTTTGCTCCATGTTATTCTTCTGGTCTCTTAAACGATCAGAATAGGCACTCTTAAAACTATATAAAGCAAGGCCGCACTTTGTCATGATGTTGCCATCTCTAGCATTTGTTGCTATCTATTCATTAAGGTACATCCTCTTAATAAAAACATCCAAGAAACCAGCCTTTGTTTGCTGATTATACATTCAGGGATTCCAGATTTATAGCGCTCATTTACCTTAATTGAAGCTTATGACGAGTACAATTTTCTGCTGAAAGAAAAAGACAAAAGAGCAGAATGGTATAGGACAGTGTTCATGTAGAGATAAAGCAATGATTGTGTCATTTGTTTTGGAGGGTATGTTTGCTATTAAGCTGAAGTCAAAAGTAAGGTACATTGATTTACAGGAAATAGCTCACTTACACACATATTAGACATTTACAAACCCTACTTCAGAAGACCCTGAATACTGATAAGCCTTTGTGATTTCAGCCAAGTATGTCATCAATAACATCAGTGTCTGTTTACAAACATTTTTTTTCCCTGACTCAGATAGTCAAAGTTCAGGAAAATATTTGTCTTTGGTCTCTGCAAATGAATGGCTTGAAATTCAGTGACATTGTCCTCTTCAAAGGGAACCAAAGGAACCTAGGCCTGTTTCCTAGAAGAGCTTCAGAGGATCAGGAAAACCAATGTGATTTCCAGAGAAGTGGCACCTTTCTTTCTGTTTTTGCCATTTAGTGGAAAAAAGAATTGTTTCCTCTTATTGTGCCTTTGCATCTTGGAAGCTTTGAAAAATGTTTTTTTGACCTCCTGGATTACTTGTGGAAGAGTTATATGTATGACTTGAAAAGAATGCACTAGTAGATAAAATACCTTCCTATAATTAAGACAAAAAATTTGGACCTGGCTAGTCCCCATCTAATTGCTGGCACTGGGACCTTTTTCCTGAAATGACTTTGGCTCCATTTGAAGGTCCTGATTTAGCAAATCATTTAAGCACATGCTGCTGTAAAGTGGAGATGCTTAAGCGTTGCTGAAGTGCAATCCTACTTGGGTGGGGGTTTGCTCATCCTCCTGTGTGTAACACTGCAGAAAAAAAACTAGCTTTTATTTCTGTCTTGTGCACTGGGAGAAAAAACTTCAGCAAGCAGGTGGTGTCCCCTGTTACATTTCAACACAGAGAATACAGGGTAGTAGTACTTGGCACCAAGGCAAAAAGCAAGTAAATATCATGTGGTGCATCTATCTGCTACTCTAAAGCAAACATTAGGAAATGAATAGTCTAAATAATTATGTGCAAGAGGGCAGAGCATGGCCCACCACAGTCGAGGCTTCCTCTTCTCAGAGGCAGCCGCTGGTGCTGCAGGGTTTCCTCCAGAGCTGGCTGCCCTACATCTGCCCCTGCATTTCTGGGGCAGTGGCCCAGAAATACCCATCTCCTCCATGGGCTTTGTGAGCAGCATGGGAACACTCCTCACGCTGGGACGCTAATTTATTTGCTCTGCTGAGTGTCCACACCTGATTCCCACACTGCTGCTCTGTGCTCTCCTTCCAGCCTCTGGCGAAGCAAAGTTACTCCCCTCTGCACCCATCCCTCTTGTGCCATCCTGAGGAGATTTGGCTGACACCAGCACGAAAACCAGCAGAACCAGTGGTAACCAGTAGCTCTTTTCCCTTTCCTTGGGATGGCTTTAGTGCCAGCTAATGCTCTAGAAAGGTGACTCCTCCTCAGTGCTGTAGTTACGTTGGAGTTTTTTCTGTTAGTGGGATCTCACCCTGACACGGAGAAAAATATCAGACTGGGGCCAACATGGGACTTCAAGAGCACCTGAACCATCAACTGAAGAAATCCCAGAGCTGCTCTGTGTACCCAGCAGCTCTAGCATTGTTGGGTGGTATTTCTCTGAAGACGTTATCCTGCTGTTTTTGTCATTTCAAGCTCTGAGATGGACACAGGCATAGATGCATGATAGTTTCTCCAGACAGCCCTCCTCACAATGGCCGTGAAAGGAGCAGAGGGGTGCCAGGGGGTCTGACAGCACTGCAGTACAGACCCCCGTGGGTCACCTCCTCACAGCCACGTTGCTCTGACACCAGTCTGTCTCCTGCCAGAGCAACGCTTGCTTCATCTGCAAGTGAATGAAACCAGGCAGCATCAGCTGCCGCAGCTGACGATCTCTTCTGAATGCCCATGAGCTACGAGCTGGGCTTTCCCCCTAAGCCTGAGTGCTTCTGTGCCTAAGCTTTTCATCTTATATCAGCAAATTGTGCATATTTTCGTTACCCATATTGGTGCCTCATCCTTGCTGAGTGATACAAGCTATTTCCCTCTTACTGCCCAAAAGAAGGGTGGGAAAGGGAGGGGAGGAAGAGAAAGGAGGGGAGAGTTTGTGTTCTCTTAGTTTGCCCTCCTGTGAATCGATCAGCAGCAATTCCTTTTACATAACACACAAATGTGTCTGTGCAGCTCAGCTACTGCTCTGCCTCTGAGGGAATCAGCTGGGACCAAGCTTGAGAGCAGTGAGTTAATTAGCTGAAAGCGCAAAGGAGAAGGGGAAGAGGAGAGAGGGAGAGGGGAGAGGGAGAGAGAGAGATAAGTCTGAAGATCCAGTTCCTGCTCGAGCTCTGCTGGGAGTTAGGTGCTCACCTAAGCTGTACTTACAGCACCCCAGCTCTAGAGCAGAGCACGGGGGGATCTGCGGTGCCAGCACAGCAGCTTTGTGAGAGCAGGCAAGGCTGCGAGAAGAGGGAAAGCATTCTCAGTACCTGCTGTATCTACATCCTGCCGAGGTCTGCCTCAGGTCTAACTTTCCCCACAGCCTTTCCCTACCTCTTTAATTTTGGGTTTAAGTGCCTCGCTGAAGCTTTATCCTGAAGCAGATGTGACTGTGCATATATACATATATTTATAGCTATATGTTAATACGTACATACACCCTCCAGGATGCATTTGAACGGACAGCTGCGACGCAGCCTTTGACATGCAGTTTTGTGCCCAGTCACACCTCTGTCCCCAACCATTTTTGTGACATTAAAGGTTTGCAAAATGTTAGCACAGGGCCCCAGCAGTGATGGTCCCTTGTAAAATGACCACAGCTCCCCAGGAGGCACAGAG
The DNA here is from genome assembly GCA_013400515.1 of Erpornis zantholeuca. Classification (NCBI taxonomy): domain Eukaryota; kingdom Metazoa; phylum Chordata; class Aves; order Passeriformes; family Timaliidae; genus Erpornis; species Erpornis zantholeuca. The sequence continues at coordinate 441,654 of VZTN01030915.1, forward strand.
GCCCCACCCAGGCATAAGCCCTGCTGTCGGTGGCTCGCTCCTGGGCAAGGGATACCCATCCTCACATGGTTTTGGAGATCATCTCCCCCATTTTGCAGGCAGCACAAAAGGAACACAGAGTTTGTTGCTTTCTCAGCTTCGTAACAAAGCCATCCTGTTCTAAAATTATCAAAGTGAAATGGAGGCTTGCTTAATGTGTGTGTGGGTGTTAATGGAGACAGAACCGTTCTTATAACTGCCTTAAAAGCTATTTCATAAAATAGTTTCATTGTCAGGGACTTTAAACATACAGGATTAATATCTTAACTGACTGTGCCTCATTTTGTATTATCTCAAGGACAAATTTTTAAGATGATACATACTATTTAGTCTTTATAATGCTTGCCTCTGTAACTGCCATGCTTTGGGAGAATTTTACCATCATTGCTACTTATAGAAACATATTAACTTGACATAAACAACTAAAAATAAATTAATCACATTCACAAATGTGTTAAGGGGGTAGCTACTATATATAAACTGCCAAAAGCAACCTGAAATCTATATGAAATGAGGCAAATATTGCTTAGAGATATTAAATAACACATGTATAAATCAGCTTAATTTAAAGCATCATTGAAACTACTAATGATATTTTGACTTGTAACATAGGGTTGTGTATTTTATTAAAATTCTTATACAGAAAATGTTTAGATTTTTTAAAATGACACAATTATTTTATGGATTTTCTATTTCTTGAAATTTCATTTTAAGAATTTGAATCCTATTGTTAGGACATCTATCCATTTTAATAGGTAACCTCTGTGTGTTAAGAAGGAAAAGTAAAAAATGATGATTATAGGATGCTTTAAACCACAGTATTTTTCAGAAATGTTTCATGCCTGGTAATTTTCTATGCACATCACAGGAATTCCTTGGCTTCTCCAAGCAGAGCTCTCATGGTGTGGGATGCTTGAGGGAAAGGAGACCTATTCTATGAATGGACAGAGAAAGCTGCCAGCTTGTTTAGTCTTGCAAATCAAAGACAGAGAGTAGATATGTTTGTTGCCTGTGAATATATTAGAGCAAAATTCCAAAAAGCTCTTTCATCGAGTGGGAAATATTGGCATAGAAATAAACATCAGCATGTTAAGAAAACAAGAATTGACAGACTTGTGCAGCACAGAGATCCTTTTTCTGATGTAGTGACACTTACCTAAGGAAGAGTACAAAAATATATCCATTCTAAGCTATCCCTGAAACCCTCAAACATTTTGAAATATTTTGGAAATCAAGAAGGATATCACAAAACTCTGAGATTAAAGAGGGAATGTGGTGCCCCAATTTTCTCAGAAAGGAGAGATAAGATATCCTTGTCTTCATAGTTCACCACAGCACCAGACACATCTCTCCTCTACTTTTTCTTGGCAGAGGAAGAGCTTTTATTTTCTTTTCTCCAGAGCCTTGAAGGGAAGAGCAGGCACTTTTCTGGTCTGAAAGAGCTGGATGGTTGTACAGAAAATGCAGCAACATTCCTGACAGTAGGAGGTGAACAAAGAGGGAGGAAGATGCTCTCTGCAGCAGGACTGATGCACACCCTGTGTTTTATTAGCTGTACAATACCTGGGGACACTGGATCACTCTCTGAAGATTCTCTCTGATCCATAGTGCTGGATCTAGGTACTGGCTCCATCTCCAAGAAGAAAAGGCTGATATATTCATCACTGCAATGCATATGCTGGGCAGTTGAAATAAACTGCCTTTGGGGTTATGGATGGAACTGAAAGAGCCTCTTGTGGCAGCCGGCATTCCTGTCACCAGTGTCCTCTGGAAGACACTTGGATACATGGCTGGGGAGGACTGTATAAACCTTAAGAAGAAGACTGGAGAGGAGATCTGCTGGAGAACATGGTGTCAGCAGAAGGCATGCCCTCGCTGCAGACACAACTCCTCATTTCCATGCCTTGGTTCCCTTTCTTACACACTCATTCCCCTGTGACACAGACCCTGCTCCATCACTGCTGCCTTCTGGCTTCTTGGAGAATGGCCTCCAAACCAATTTCCCTACTTAAGTTTGGACACCAAAAAGGGGTAGCTGACTCGTAGTTGTAGGTGCACACTCCATGAGAAGGAGACACACCTCCAGGAAACTGGGGTTAATTTGGGAGTTTCATTCTTCTCTGTCTTGACTGTTGGGATGTTAAGGCAATTACAGCCCTAATTTACAAGCTGCTCTTGGTGTGCTAATTGCAGTGAGGATGACTCAGGCAATGTAAGATGAAAGGTGTTATCAGCTATCAATAACTTGTCCATTTTGGCATCTTTTACAGCTGAAATGCCTCCAGCCACACAATCACTTGTGTTCCAGGCTGCCTGAAGAGTGGCTTGCTGAGGGCCTGCTTAGACCTCCTGTTGCCACACTGCCCCCTCTTCTCTCTCCACTTTGGGTAAGGGCTTAGCCCCACTGAGCAAGCTCTTTTGTCTGCTAGTTCTCTTTTGGACCCCAGTCCCATCCCTGTAAATGAACACCATCACATTGCTGGAAATTATTTCCAAGAGCGGAATTGTTGTATTGAAGTTGTCTCAGGTTTGAATTCCTTTTTTCTTTTTCATACCACGATGGTTTTGTTGCACGAAGAGTTCTTTGCAAAGTGCTTTTAGGTGACCACAACCCTTCATGCCTGAAGCGCTCAACCATTTGAAGATAACTTCACAAAGTTGGAGCTAAAACATCTCCTTGAAAAAGTCCACATTGTCTGAATAATACAAAAAGAGGAGAGAAGAAGAAGAAGAAGAAGAAGAAGAAGAAGAAGAAGAAGAAGAAGAAGAAGAAGAAGAAGAAGAAGAAGAAGAAGAAAAGAGGAGGAGAAGGGAATTGTTCATCTTTCTATAGCTATGCCTTCTAAATGGTCTTCAAAATTTCTGTCTTTCACCTCTGGGTTTATATGTATTGGTGCTGTCTAAGCCTTGCTTTGAGCTCACAGACTTTCTTTACAGACTGCCCCAATCCTCCACTCTTCTAGCTGGGGGAAATCTGCTCACACACACGGAAGACTCAGAAACCTGAGCTGTTATTGAAGGCAAGGCGAGAGGTTTAAAAGGTAAGCAAGGAACTGGCAGACTAAGGAATAGTTGAGGTTAGACACTGTGATAGCAGCAATAGCCACCCTCATCTAAAAATACCTTGTAAGATTACGCTGAGCCCGAGGCCTCTGTGTGTGAGCTACTGTCATATGAAAACAATGTCTGTGACTTTCAAGGCAAGTGTATTTGTTGTTTTGCAAAAACCCTCATCTGAAGAACTTTTCTATCTTCCCCTGTTGCCTCATGCTCTTAACTCCCATCATGTTTTTGTTCTTTCCACTGTTTAATGTTTATCTTCCTTTGCAAAAATAGAAGTCAGATGGGAAACCATCTTTTCTGGGCATTCCCACAGTGTATATTTGTATTTTTGAGCAGTATCTCAACAGCACGGTACTCTTCAGATAATCTGAAATCACAGGGGTGATGCAGGTACAATGCTATGCATGACTGTGGCTGACTATTCCAAGCAAGAATCAACAGTGCAGATACAGAACAGACTGACTGAAAGTGCTAAGGTTAGCTAGCAACGTTACCCCAACAAATATATGCAGTCCTGGCTCCTATAAACTGCAGGTTAAAGGACAATCACAGAGTCACAGCATCATAGAATGGACTGGGTTGGAAGTGACTTTAAAGATCATTTAGTTCCAATCCCCCTGCCATAGGCTCCATCCAACCTGGTCTTGAACACCTCCAGGGATGGGGCACCCAGAATTTCACTCAGCAAACTGTTCCAATGCCTCACCACCCTCACAGTAAAGAATTTTTTTCCTAGTATCTAAATCTACTCTCTTTCAGTTTGAAACCATTCTCACTTGTCCTGTCACTAAATGCTCTTGTGAAAAGTCCCCTTCCTCTCTAGTAAGATCCCACCTAGTACTGAAAGGTCACAATTAGGTCCCCCCAAAGCCTTCATTTTTCCAGGCTAATCAACCCCAACTCTCTCAGCCCTCTCCATAGGAGAGGTGCCCCATTCCTCTCATCATCTTCATGACCCTCCTCTGGACTTGCTCCAGCAGGTCCTTGTCCCTCCTGTGCTGGGACCCCAGAGCTGGGTGCAGCCCTGCAGGTGGGGTCTCACCAGACCAGAGCAGAGGGGCCAATCCCCTCCCTGTCCCTGCTGCCCACACTGCTTTGGATGCAGCCCAGGACACGTTTGGTTACCTGGGCTGGGAGTGCCCATGGCTGGGTCGTGTCCAGCCTCTCAGCCACCCCCAAATCCTTCTTGGCAGGACTGCTCTCAGTCCATTCATCCCCTGGCCTGTGTTGATACCGGGGTTGCCCCAACCCAGGTGCAGCACCTTGCACTTGGCCCTGTTGAACCTCACGAGGTTCCCACGGGGCCACTTCTTGAGCTTGTCCAGGTCCCTCTGGATGGCATCCTGTACTTCATGTGTGTCAACTGCACCACTCAGCTTGGTGTCACCTGCAAATGTGCTGAGGGTGCACTCAATAGTGACGTCCTGGGGTGGGAATCTCTTTCTCTGTTGTCCAGCCACAGTGAATTTCAGGCTATTTTTTACAGCCCTGGGTAAAAGGAGAGTGATATCTATTTCCAAGAAGGTCTTTAATCTGGAAACACTTGAAGAGTTTCAGAAAACCTTCATGTAATCTGACAAATTTCAGCACCTCCAGAGTATTCACTCAACTTGAAACCCTTATTTTCATTTTCTTTTTTCTTTTTATTTATCCTCAGCCATGATCTGAAAAGGTGATAAAAGTGCCTCCCCTCCCCTTGCTGTAATGAAAGGTATCCTGTTTCTCCAGTGCTGATATTCTGACAGGTCAAATAGTAGGGAAAAAGGATTTGAGGAGTGTTTGTTTGGTTTTTGTTTGTTTGTTTGTTTGTTTGTTTGTGTGATTTGTTTTCCTTCCTGCATGAGGTCTGGGACTGCATTTAAAAAGACACCATCAACTTTAGATGATAGAAGTGCTCCAGAAGGGGTCAGTTGTGAAGGGACTTGTTGCTGGGACCAGTCTGGCTCTTGGTAGGTCTTAAGTAACACAGGCAGATGGAAGATTTCTGTAGGAGAGAAAGATGCTAACAAAAGCATCTGCTGCAAAACAGGAGTTGAGTTTCCTGTTTTTACAACCTCTGGCTTGTGTCCAGCCTTTAACCTCTCAAATTCCTGCAAATTCAGTGTGTGGAGATCAGCAATGCTTGGCTCTGGCTGAGTCTTGGACAGCTTTTTGGACAACTTTGCTCAGCAGCACTGATGCCAGCAAAAATCCCTGCCTCCAGGTTTTCAACTGGAACCGCTCCTTCCCGGTGTCTCGTTTTTGATAAATTAGAGCTAAGCAAACAGCAGCCAAAACAGATTTAAAGGAGCCCCAATACAAACAGGAACATTTTGCTGCTGTTTTCACTTGGCTGGACCAAACACAGCTGCCTGTTGAACTGGGTAAATAGGGAGCAGGGCAGTATTACACTTCACCTCTTTATCAGGGTTCAAGGCAAACCTTTCCCTCCTTTTTTTCCTATGTTGTGCATATTTTGGAGTTCTTTTTATAAGTCAATTTTATTTTAGGTTTCAGTTTGGGTTTCTGGAAAATGAACTAGCTGAAGCTGATTGTGAAATTACTCCCTAGTGAAAGGTAAACAGGAATCATGCAGAAATGCTGACAATGGGAAGAGGTTTACACACAAAATCTGTTATTTAAAAGATTATCCTTTGGTTACTAATTATATGCTTATATGTTTTAACATCTGTGTGTTACAAATAAACTGGAGTTGCAAATCTGCCATCCTGGACCAGATTGAAAGTTGAGCTGTGTCCCCTGCTGCTTACAGCTCTCTGAGAGAAGGGCCAAGCAGGGTGGTCACAATTTCATGAAGGGGAGTGGTAAGGGGTCCACATTCACACAAGACCCCCAGCCCTACTATGGGTCGAAGATTTTCTAAACATGAAGTGTATTATGTCTTGCAAAATATTTATTTACCATAACAAACTTCTGATATTCGCCTTGCACGTGCTCTGTGGTGTTTTAAAATTTTTGAGACCCTAGGTCAGGCCACCTCTGTGCTTCTGATTCCCACAGCTTGATTATACACAACATGATTATTATGATAATCACTCACTTATGGTTTTCCCACCTTTTAACATCAGTGGGTGTGTTTACTGGATTTCCATACTCTGACATTACAGCACATCCATTCAAAGGAAAAGTGCTTATAGAATAGCATTTTATGCTCAGTTAAATCATTTTTCTCAGGCACTAGATACAAAGAGATAGTCCCTGCTGTAAGAGCTCCCATTTCAGATAGACAAGGCTGAAGACCAGGGGCAATAGATATGATTTTTAAAAATGTGAGATTGAGCCTCTCCATGCATGTCACCTGCTCAAGTCCCGTTATCCTCTCTCTTGTCCTTTCCAGGACTCAGCCCTGCATGTCTGTGTCTCTCTAGTACCAGAGAGCCCACACCTGAACCCAGCACTTCAGGTATGGTGTCACCAGGGCTGAGGAGAGAAGGGTCACCTGCTTCATCCTGCTGGGAATACTTTGTTCTAATACAGCATGGCATAGCATTGGCCTTTTTGCCCCAAGGACAAGATGTTGACTCATGCTCAACTTGGTGTCCACCAGGACTCCCAGGTCCTTTTCTGCCATGCTTCTTTCCTGTTGGTCAGCTCCAAGCTAGTACTGGTGCAGGACTCTGCATTTCCTTTTTGAACTGGATGCTCTTGCTAGCCCATTCCTACAGTCCTCTGTGTACCAGCTACTCCTCCCTGCTTTGTATTTTCTGCGCTCCAAGGGCAGAAATTCTACATCAAAGGAGGTGAGCAGCCCTCATCAGCCCATACAGGAAGGCTGGGTAAAACCAGAACTGGCTTTAATCACCGAGTACCCTTTGGGTGCAGCAAACTTTAGCACAGCAAGCCTGTTTCTTAACAGTTTGCAGGAACACCACGTATTTCCTTTCTGGGTTATTTTCATTATCACTGCAACCCACAATGAGTTGCAGTGGGGAAAAACTACAAATAAATTTTTCCTCTCTTGCAATTTTTATCTAACAAGATAGCTTTTTGCCCCTGGCATTTGCTGGAGTGAAGCTCCAGTCTCTGACCATCACATCTTCCCTCTGCCTTCTCCTCCAGAGCATCCCAGTGTCTCATCTCACCTGAGCCCTCTGGAATTTTCCTGACTCCTATTAACTCTGCCAGTCTCTGAACATTTATCCATCCCAAAAGGCCATGCTCCTGCTCTTCTTTCTTCCCTCTGCATGGTGCTACTCCTGTCATTTAACCATCTCTAGCAATAAACAGGAAAGGCAGGAGAGTGCAGGAGATGCCCTCCCAGATCAGATCAGACCAGACCAGATGAGATCAGTGTCTGTATGTCCTGGCTCTCTGGGGACAGCACACAAGTCTTGGTGCCACCCAAGGCCCACTGTCCTTGTGGTGCCCCACACAGCAATTGTGGGATTATGGAGCTTAGAGGGTGCCTCCTGGGTTCTTTTCTTTAGGGTCTGTTTATTGACCTGATGTTCATGATGTTTTTCTCCAGTCCCTTTGCACCTGATGGTACTGTCCATCTCCACAACCTCCAGTGGCGACAAGTTCCCAAATTTCTCTAATTGCCATGTAAAATTTTTCTTGCTATTCTCTGTTATAAATTCATTCATATTTCACTGAGTGCCCACACTTCTGCTATTGATGGAGCAGGTGAACAATAGATTTTCATTCCCCTTACTATGCCCTTTGCATTTTGTAAGCTTCTGTCATATCCTTCCTCAGGCTTCTCTTCCCCAAATCAAGGCGACCCGGCCTTTTCAGTTTCTCTTCATAGACAGCTTGCTCCATTCTCCTCATCATTTTAATTGTCATTCCCTATGTCTTTTTTCATCCTACTGCGTCCTCATTCAGAGGAGGATACAGTAGAACATGGAGAACACACACACTCAGCTGCCTGAGATCCAAGGGGGCACCAAGGGTTTACAGCATGGCTGTTTCCACCAGTATGAGACATAGGCTCTATCTGTTAAAGACAAAACAACCAACTAAAAGAAAATAAAAATCCCCACCAAAATAAGTACAGACAGCCTGAGAAGGTCATTAATATTCTAAGAAATCTGTGAGTAAAAGCAATACTGAACAAGAAATAGAAGAGCCACTGAAAAGTGAATTTGCAGCCTAGCGAGCACAGGAAGAACATGGTGCTTAGAGAAATTAGAGATTTGATATTGAGGCCTTAGGGAAGCTACTACCTGGTGCAGTGCCATGTGGTAAAGAAATCCCAGGCAGCTCCAGGGGGCAAGGAGCCAAGGGATAGAAAACAGGAGAAAGGGCTTGAGCAACTGCTGGGTGTAGGAAGAGGGGGAAATTAACTCAAAATCTTCTCTTCTAGGTTTCATGGCTGTTAAAAGAAGCAAACAAACAAATTAAGAAAACAAACAAACAAAGAAAAAAAATAACCCAGAAAAAAAAACAAACCAAGGAAAACGCTAAAAAAGGAATCCCCTTTTTTAGAGAATACACCTTAATGGTCTTCAAAATAAAGAACTTAGAGGAAAACCCACCCTGAACCTGATTTTTCACAGTGAAAAGCAACTGATTGAAAGTAGTAACAACTAACAATGGAGCTACTTAAATTCAGATTACCACAGGGTAAATTCCCAGTGCAAATGCCTATGATTTTATGAAAGCAATCCAATTAGTCACAAGTGACTAGGACTAAGGATTAAAATCAACCACTATGAGAGAAAGTTAAAAGATACAATCTGCAGTTTGTGACAGAAGATGATGCTCCTGGAAAAGAGCAGTGAGACTTTTCAGGGGAAGTGAGGTAAAAAAGGGAAACTGAATTAGCAACAAAAGGAGTCAAAGTGACAAGATAAAGAGAGTCAGATAATTCTGATATAGAAAATATAAGGGCAGAAGAATAGAAGAATATAGGAAAATGGTGTATAATATAAAACAACTCTTCAGTTATTAGGTAAAAGATCATAAGTATTTATAGGACAACCTAAGCAAGGGCAAATATCTGTGCCATTCCCCATCTCTACTCCCCATGACCACCTTAACAATGTCTTTGTAGAATGAACCAGCAGTATAAGGGGCTGGAGAAAGCCAGTGCTGCCTCTAATGTGCAAGGAATAATTATTTAGACATCAGATACAGTTCTAATTGAAAACTTTAATCTGGCTAGGTGGAAAATGAAGAAGTAATCTCTTTGAATAAACATGAACAGCAGCAAAAAATGTAAACAAAGCCTTAAAGCTGCAATTACTTTGGGTCAACTCTTAGGCAGGGATAGAACTGTGGCCCTGTAGGTGTTCATAACCCTGGGATTGTCCTCCACAGGCATGTATACATGTTTTAGTCCCAAGCTACCTTCTGAATAATTTGATGCTAGGCTGTTTTTCTGGCTTTAAGAGCTCACTTAGTATTTGAGTATACAACTATTCTTACCACTTTACTTCCTCATAATCTTTGCTAAATGGTGGTTCAGATGAGAGCAGAGACCTGGCATCCATCTACAACACCGCTGGAGAGGCAGAGTAAGAAGGGCAGGTAAGCATATGTAATCTCCTGCTGCAAGCAGGTGCAAGGGGATACCCGAGGGGGACCAAGAGGAGCCTCCTCCTGGCCATCCTTCTGCACCTTATAGCGAGACAATAGGGCACAAAGAGAGTGGAAAATCTCAGATTGGACTGCCAGCATCAGGGTAATAAAATATCTGCTTATTCAGAGATGTGGTTTTGGATGTGAATAGGCAGCAGAGAGGCCCTTTCCTCACACACGTGTGTGTTCGGGCTCCTCCCACCCCGCCAGGGCCCGTGCCTAATCTTGACTCCAGTCGAGTGTCTACAACACCCAGAGTGGGGGAACTGGAGCACGGAGATTAAGTGGCTTCCCCACCAGTGGTGACAACCACGGAAGAAACCCAGATTTCCTGCTTTGCTCTGCAAACCTCTCCTCTGCTTGTCCCCCTGCTCCAAGCAAACAGCTCCACATCACTAGCAAACAATGGCATCAGGACTGCTGGGGCTCAGGCAGGGTAATTTCCCGCTGTTCTCACTTCCCTTTCTCTTCCCACAGAGCTCACTAACTTCTAACGCTGTGTGGCCTGGAGGCTTACAGAGAGGTGACTGGTGTTTCCTAAACGAAGGGGGTTTTGTTTGTGCCTGGCATGTGAACATCTGTAACACACCGTATTGATGTTTCTGACATAGAGGGGCCTGTCTGAGCTGTCATTACCTGAAACCTGAAAAGTCTTTATTCTTGCCTGCCACTTCTAACTCATGGCAGGATCCTTCACTCCAGAATGATCATTAGCTCCCCATTAATTCCTCCTCTCTCTTTCATTGCTCGGTGAGTACCCTCTGATCTTGCCGCTCACTCCCCCTCCCCACCTCTCTGAAGCTGTGGAAGGAAAAGTGCCCCCCTATCTGCAGAAATGCCATTCCCTCCTTCCCTGTGTCCCGGCAGCCTCCACACAGTCCTGGTCCCCATCGCCCAGGCCACAACCACCTCCTTTATCTGAGCTTGCCAGCCTTTCCTCTGTCTTTTCACTCTGCCATGAAGGTCTAGGGCAGCTTCCTGTCATATTTTCTGGGCCACTTGTATCTTAATTTCTGCCTCAAGTAATCTCTGCCTCTGGTGAGCATTTTCCACGTCGTGTCTTTCTGCAAACCCTATCTTTCCTTGCTCCTGTCCCTCACACTTCCTCTGATCCTACTGAATGTCTTCTTTACTGACTTGTGATTTTAGGGTTTCCTGTTCTCAGGAGCTGGGATCTACAGGCAACATGATACAAACTGCCAAACCAAACTGCTTTTGACCTTCTGATTAAAGTATTTAAGCCAACCCTTGCTCTGTTGCACTCAAAATGTACACTGCACATGTTGTTTTCTCCTGCTTTCTTTCTCTGTCAAGCTTTTTGGACCAAAATCTGCCTGTGATCATTGCTGCAGTTAAGACTTTTCACAAGGAACCAGTCACAGGCAACGTATTTAACAGCTTGACTCTAAAATAACAATGTGTGTATAAGAGAGTTATAAAGAAGTTGCAAATGTTCTGTATTATGTCTTGAAACTAGAAAGAATGGGCATCATATAAAAATGTGGATCTAAATCCACAGCACTGAATATATTTCCATTTGCATAGCAGAAACCAGGACATAAAGTGAAGATTAGGCTTTAAATACATGGACTATTAAAAAGTATGTTTTAAAAAACAGATAAACAGAAAATACCTGTACCTGTGGATTTCAATGTTCTGTGCTCTTTTAACACCAAGCAGCATCAATGTCCAAGTTACACAATTTATTATTAAATTAGTCCCTTTTTCCTTTTAGGAGGTGATCAAAAATGCAGTGAATAGATTAGTTTTAACTGAGATTAATGGGAGATTCTCTGAAAGTGTTAACACTGGCCAATATACAATATTTTTGCTCATATTTTTAACATCAAAATACAGGAAGGAAGATTTTTTTTCCTACTGGTTTGTTAAAAACTTGATCTGTCAGTGGTCTTCTCCATGGAGAGAGCTGGATTGGGAGTTTTCCTCTAAGCACATTTTCTGGATTCAGCCCTTGACCAGAAGAATGTTATTTCTCTGTCTTCAGTGGTAGCCAGAAAGAATTCAGATGTGATGGTACACTCTTAGAGGTTATTCCAAGATTGTACCTCTGCTGAGAGACCAAACTTCAAACGAGCTGCAGCCTTTCACATGCCTGTGGGATGGAGGTCATGAGAACACACGTATGCATGTCCCCTTCCTTTGAACTCACCTGCTGAATTCGAAATATTTACATGTATGATTACTCCTGTGCTGAATTGTGTGCATAAGTTTCTACAGCTTTGGAAACTCAGTGGAAAAATAAACTATGAAAAAATGAGGCAGTCTCATGCTTCCCCTTGTGCCACTCCACCCACTTCAGTCACCTGCAACAGAGCTCTGAGCTGATTCTGGTTTCCACTTAGGCAACACTTGTAGCAACTTTTCTAGACCAAAGAACATCATGACCACAGCAAATGCACCCAGGATATGTGTACTTCGGAAGAGAAAGCTTTCTGCTTCTGTAAATCTCACTACCCAAACAGCACATTTTAAATCCTCTGCATTTCTGCATCTGTAAAATCAGTAAAATCAATCTCAGAAATGCTGGTGCTCGTCCATTCTCCTTTCTCAGAAATGTGTGCTTACCTGGTAAGAAAATATGACTTCAGGGGATGGAAGAAATGATGCCTACTAAATCATCTAAAGTCATCCCACTCAGGACTTTGGGGTGTGCACTGGCTGTTGAGCATTTCAGATGGAGGAGACAGATGTGTTTAGAGGGTCTCAGCCTCATTTTTGGTGTACAAAGTCACGTTGCTGTGGCTGCAGTCAGTGCAAGCACATGTTGAATGAGGAGTGGAGCAGCAGGCTGCTCATGAGCTGGGCTCCAGGCTGGCACTCACAGAGCTTAGATCTCATGACATCCCAGACATGCTGAGAAGGATGTTGCTCAAAAATATCTGGGAAAGGTTGCAGCCTACACATTCTGTCCAGAAAAACACAGACAGGAGTGTGTGTATGTACCTGGCTGGTTGAGTGCCCATCAAATTATTTTGCTTCTGCTGTGATTATGGCATTTAAGGGTATTTTAGGGCATACAGGGATCTCTAGTTACTTAAAGCTATGCCAACCCAAACAAACCCAGTTTCCAGCTTGCAGATAGCTGTCTCCAAACTGGTGACCACTGTGGTGTCTGTGGGGGGAGATAAGCATTTCCACAGCACAGTTAATCTCTTCTGAAGCAATTTTCTTGACCTGATCAGGAAAGCATCACTCTGAGCACCAAGTCCTGTGCTCAGGAGGCGTCTTTGGGCCTCAGGCACCTGTTGGACTTCAAGTTAAGTACATGTTTACATTCCTATGAAGTCACTTTGTCTTAATCATATGCTGAAGAGCTTTGCAGAGTTGATCCAAAGTTCAATCATGTAGTGGGTGTTTGGAGGTAACTGCAAAGACTTGCAATAGACAGAAAAAAAAATCAGTTGCTCTCCACGTAACACCCTTACATTATTTATCCCCATAATTAACTTACAAATCTACCTGACAGACTCAATTTTTATTTTCAGCTGCTTCACTTGTGATCTCTTTAGCTGTTTTCTTTCCTAAAGTTAGCCTGAGTAAATATTTGACTTTGTCCCCTAAGTCACCTAGGGGTGACTTAATACCGTTGTGTAACCTAATAAAACCTTTTATTTCATTAGCACCAGTTTATCTAATGTTCCGGACTAATTGAGAGTGGATTTCCAAGAAGAAAAAGGAAGAACATGTTCACAACCACAGACACCTCCTCACCTGTTTATGAAAGAAAACACAGGCTCTGCAGGACAGAAGAAATACCAGTATAAAACACCACATCTCACCTTTCTGTGATTTTCTCAGCCCGTATCAATTCCCTGAAGTAAAAGCCACATCATTCAGTGTTTACATAAAAATGTAAGCTTTAAAGTAAGGTCGCTATTTCCCTCTGCCCAGCAGGGATTACTGGAAGAGATTCTGCACTTCCCTGTGTGGAGATCCCCTCCCTCTCTGGGCTCTGCTTTAGCAATCAGGGGGGTGGGAAGTGTTCCAAAGGTCCATGTCCTCCTTTTGCTGGGGGCCCCAGGGCTGGACATTCCAGGTGGGATTTCTCTAGAGCAGATTAGAGGGGCAGAATCAACTCCCCACCCTCCTGGCCACGCTGCTTTTGATGTAGCTCTGGGTATGGTTGGCAGTTTTCAATCCTTTTGTCATTCTGGATATAGAAACATAAAACTCAAAAGACTTTCTAAACTGATCCCATTTAATTAGAAAGCTGTCAGATTTTTATCACTACTGTGATATTCGCGAGTGCTGCCACGAAGGCCTGGGGAAGGGGATCCACAGAAATTCATGTGTTGTATAAAATAACCAAATGGTGCATGAGAGTGTTCAAGCAGAAATTGTTACTGAAACCAAAGAGAGCACAGCAAGGATACCACATCCTCAGATTCAGAGCCCTTTCCACACCAACATGCTGGCAAGCTGATCATGGCATTTGCTTGGGTCCTGGAAGCCCATGGGGTACATCAGCTCTGCCTTGCAGTGTTAGCAGGGCTGCTGTAAGGAGACACCCAGTGTGTTCTGCTGGTGTGGACTGAGGCACCAGACATGAGGCACGGCTTTCTCTCTGAGCCACAGGTGGGGATGGATCCTCACAGGGATAAAGGTTTGTTGTTCCCACAGTATTTAGCTAAGAGGCAGCAGGGCCACCTGATCCAAAGGTAGAAGGGCTGGACTTACCACTCAGATTTCTGACTGAATGGCTGCTGAAGTGGAGGTTTTATTTCACCGACATGAATCAAGTAGTTGGTCTGGTAATTTGCCTGTTCCTTCTTTTCAGCTGAGAAGGAGATGGACAGCCCTATCCCAAGCTGTGAGTTGCACTCAGGACAGTGGTAACAGGGGCAGCAGAGGAACTGCCCTTTGTGTACAGGCACAAGTCTCTCCTGCTGAAGTAGGCAGGTGTCCTCAGAGCAAAGTGGGGAAGGGGTGGAGAGGGCAGATGGGAGCTGGAAGTGTGACCAAGGCTTCTGCTCACCTCTGTGTCCAGGAGATTTGAAGTCCTTTGAAACCGCCGCATGCAGTAATTTGCAATTAGAAATGTTGCACTTGAACAGTTTCTACAATGGAAGATACAAGGAGAATCAAGAAACTGGGATGATCATGCAAAATTGCCACAGACAACAAGGACAAGACCATTAAGGATTTCCCTGTAACTTGCTTCTTCTGAGGAGCATTTTCTGAGACATTTCTAAGGGAGAAGACCTCTAAGAGCTTAGCCAGTCTTTTAAGTGCTATCCTCTGAAAATAATTCATAAATTCCTATTAACAGTTCACGAGGCTTCCAGGCTACAAACAAGGACACCAAAAACACTATGGAAAAAGGGAAAAAATTATGTTAATAAAATATATGTCCTCTTCTGACTCTTACCCACTTCTGACTTTCTGATCTTTCAAGGTCAACTGCAGATCCAAAGAATGATCTCATGTCCTGCCTCTACAGCCTAGCACTGCTGCCAGGACCCCTCTCAGAGCCAAGACCCAACAGAGCTTCAGCCCCATGCTTTGCCTCTGTAAAACTTGCCCTCACCCAGCGAAAGGTGTGTGGCTGGCTAGGGACTGGCACAGGATGCACCCAGACAGCTCTACTTTCTTCCCTTTTCACTTTCTCTGTGACTCCTGGAATGTGTTTGCACATGGTGGAAAAAATGCAGAAAGCAGGGAGAAGCAGCCAGGAATGTCACCCTCCCTGCTGATGCTCAGCTCAGGGTTGGTATCTTGTGCCAGCATTGGTAGCCAAAAAAGTTGGAGGAGGCTCTGATAGCTGGAGGAGGTGAAACACCCAGAGCTGAGATTAATTTTTGGGGTAATCCTTTACTTTTTAAAATTAAAATAGAAAATGTATCATCTGCACAAACTCAGTTAATGCAGGCTTGCAGTGAGAGGCAGAATCCATTTTGATCAGAAAACTGGCTTGTAATGAGTACAAAATATTTCACAAACTTTCAAACTCATCTTTTCCTCCCCTTTTTCATTAATGGGGATCTTTTATCCTGTCCTAAGCAACAGCAACAAGACTAATTAGTTTAACAAGTACAACAAATGGTTTTATTGACAAAAAAGAACCCTTTGAAATATACATTATATTCACGGAGGATTAAATTACACCCTATTATCCATTTTCCATAAAATAAAGATTACTTTGATAAATCACAACTAATGTTATATTTGGCTGATAAGAACTCTGTACTTATTTGTGTGGCTTCTATAAATAGTATGTTCTGATTCTTTTTCCTCACTAAAATAGTCAATGATGCAGTCTGCCAGGCATTTTCCTGCAATTTGACGATACCACATCTGTGAACGAGGCAGCAAGTGAAAGCTTCATTGTCTGAATATGAAACATGCAACAGTCTCTCTTCCATCAGCTCCTCTGCTGTAATCTATCAAACACCTTTCAGCCATATCTTGCTCCATCAAGGTTTCCTTACTTCTAAAGCAAAGTAGTCAAAACAAACTCCTTTTGTAAGGAGCAAAGCTTTCGTGGTTCACCTTTCCATTGTATGTGAAGTTGGTGTGACAACTGTAGCATGAGGGGGTTGTACCCTCATTTAGGCTGTAAGAAATGTATGGCAATGTACAAAAGTGTGCCTGTTCAGGTGTAAAGGGCTCCTTTGTGCTTTGTCTTTCCTTAGCTTTGCACCAGAGGATTCTGTAGGTTGCTGAAGATCTACCAGCACCATCTCCAGGTGCATGAACAGTTGATTGAGGACCAAGCCAGAAGCAATGTTTGTGTTTACTTCAGACCTGCACTAGTTCTGCACAAAGTGGATCTTTACTAAAGGATGGAGACAGGATTTTGGAAAAGAATTTTGTGTGCCGAGAGGTTCACAAAGGTGTGCCACCCTTACAGCATTTGGTAATGATGTATACCAGGCATGGACATCCCCAATGGAACACCACTCAGCTGCCCTGCTGGGCAGCCAACACCCAGCTTAGCACAGCACAGCAGCACATGAACACCTTTACAAAACTTCCAGGGAGTTTTATTCTGAAAAACCTGAAGTTGGTTTCCTACTGTGTAGTGGACCACCAGAGAGACCTACCCTGCCACATGAATGGCGTTGCCCCTCATAGCCCTCAGGACAAATATTCGAGTTCAAATTATACTAATTTCCCAATTTTTGAAATTCTTTTGAGACACACATTTGCTCCGAGTTCAACTACGGCTTTGTATGCACTGGATGACTCAAAGCATCTCATTTTCATCTAAATATTCAAGGGCTAGAATTTGCGTGGCAGTTGCTGGATTGGCTTGAAATTAAGTTTGCAAAGTTCTTAAGACTGGTGGGCAAAAGATGTAGCAGTTCTGGAAATCTTTAACAAGTAAATTCAATACGTGAGCTGAATTATTTGATTTTTGAAAATTCTCTGAGCTACTCACACCTAACATCAATTTACCATCCATTTGCAGCACCTAACCCTAACTCTACCCAGGCCATTTTGGATGGAGGCCTTCATCATAAGCAAACGTCTCTTTCCCTGCATTTTCCCTCAGAAGCAGGTGGCAGTGGATTTCAAATAAACCCACACCCATGTCTGTGTTCTTTTCTGGAGGGTGTGTTTTGCTCATGGAAATATGTGTAACTTCTTTGTTTAATTTTCAAAATTTTATAAGCGTCCCACCCCCTGGGTTGCCCGCAAAGTGACTCAGCAAGCCAAGCAAAGGGATCAAAGAACAGATACAGTTTTTTAAATGAACGGAAAAGTTTAGCAGTTCTGAAAGTATTTTCCCTCAACACTTATTTCAAAACATTAATAAAAATAATTACAGCTGAGTCTAACAGACAAAATGCAGGGCAGAGCCATAAATCTTAGAGAACAGGGAGGAGCACTCTGAAATGCTGCAAAACAGATAGATTATCACCTTTCCAAACCTCTCCAAGCTTCTCTTTTCCTGTAATAGAAAATAAAAAATCACCATGCCTGGGCTGCTGCTTGCTTGCTATAATTAAAGCAACTTTTAGATTTCATTTCCTCAGTATTGTGTACCTTTACAAAGCGGGAAGGAGAAAATTGTACACGTAGGAGTGAACACATAGGAATTGCCACCAGTGCAGATGAACCACCTTGGGTCCAGCCCAAGCCCAACTCTGTATCTTGCTGCTCACTGGATATTCTGTGGGTGATAAAGTCCTGGAACCTGATTCTGTTTCAGGGATTCATGTATTGGAATCAAAGAAAAGCTTCTGTTGTAACAACTGGAGGAAGATCCAGACCTTGGAGTCCTTAGAGACCCTGTAAATGCCACAGGGCCAAACTCCTCCTTGCTTATTCCATCTCCTGCCTCCCATGTTTTGCACTGATTTATGCACAGCTGCTAAATTCAAAAGAGAAGAAACAGACATGCCCCATCTCATACTACACAGCAGTCAGAGGGCTGGGTGCTCGCCAGGAAGATGGGATGTGTCGATTCCAAACTCCTTTGGCCCAGAACCCAGCTCTCCCACTTCCCAGGGAGGTGCTCTTTGTACCAGACAACACAGCTGTTCTCAGAATGGGGCTGTCAGGGTGTCACACCCAGGGAGTGCTGCCTACTATGGGCAGTGCAAAACCTTCTCTTTTCCCACCTTCCCCAGGCACTGCCCAGCACAGAGCGGGGAGTTGCTCTCTCCAGGAAAAGCCACATCCCTCCAGGAAAAGTGATCAGGAGCAACACCAGAATGGCTGACTGACTCAGCCCAGCCACGGGCTGGGAAGCATCTCATCAGGCATGGGATGCTCATGTCAGACCTGCAGTAACTGCTCTGAAAATGGGCCAGGTACTGACACCCAGAGTGACTTCCTTTATTGCAATGCTTATGGATCCTCTAGCTAATCAGAGGACTGCAGCTTCAAGGTTCCTAGTGTGGAAATCATGGGAATTTGTAAAATAGAAGGGTCAGAAATGCCAAGATGGAAAAGACAGGTCATGATCTAATCACGTTTTCCTTCCTACTCATAGGAAGGCAATCAAGAGGAAATAACAACATGGAAGACAGTGTCAGTAAATCAAATGTTTTATTGATGTCCTTTCTTATTTGTGACCATTGGTCATTAACTTTAGTTGCACAGACCAAAGTAGCAATTGACCTTAATTTTCCTAAATTACAACTTCCATAGATTTTGCATTATTACCAAGAGAAGACAAAATCATGAGTAAGTCTCTACACAGAATGAAAGACAGGAAGTAACTTCTTCATGCAAACTACTGATTATTGGAGACTGAGGTTGAGCGTTATTTCAGGAAAAAGTTCACTGTTATGAGTATGCTCATCTCAAGCTAATTTATAGTCCTTTTCACAATGTAATTTTCATACATTAGATAATAATTACAGGCATATTAAGCAATATTAACATTATTAAACAACAATGAACAGCCGCCTGAATGTATACTACAGCAGTGCAAAATCTGAGTAATATAAAGAGCCTTACCTGGTAATTTTCCATTAGAGCTTTTCTCAGCTTCTAGGATTTTTTATCTTACAATTCTAGAGATTTTAAACAGAATAAATCTAACATTCATATTTACAGAAAGATTCATGCCTGGCCCAAGAACTCCAGGGACACTTACACTTTCCATACCAACAAATTACTCCCATTTGGAAAAGGAGCTATTGGCTTTACTGTGGTATTACCACAGAAGCTGTTTTCTGAGCGCACTGAATGCATTTTGTGCGATGAGTTTTCCAAGAGGCTAAAACGTATTGCTGCTGCTCTTTATGTCTTGCTCTTTTGCAAGCATACACTAAACTGCAGACTTGGCTGCCACCAAGTATGTATTTTATATGTGGACTATTACTACTAATAAAAATAAAATAAGTTATTCAATATGAATGACTGCTCATCTCCCCCTTGATGTACATAAAATAAGCCACATACAATGTGAGAGTAAACTCAGGTGACTGTCATAGCTCTGTGGCACTCCTAGAGTAACAAAGAAAAAAAGTGAAATACTTCCAACAAAACAGTTTGCTTAAATTATCCTTTAAAAACAAACAAACAAACAAAAAACCCTAGTCACAAATCCATTTTACTAACTTTTTGTTTCCTAAGGTTTCTCTTTAAAAACACTTTCCTAAAAAATAACTATATTTAAGGAATTTGCAGAAAATTTTCACAAGGCCCAACAGAGAACAGGTGTCCTGTTTTTTTTAATCTCTTAAATTTTCCTCTTTTCCTGGAAGCAGAAGTCCCCTAAATTATAACTCTGTATTATCAGGGCTTCTATAGAGGGAAGCTTCAGCTTGCACCAATGGAGGTAAGAAATAAAAGCTTCACTTATGGCTTTCTAAGCATCAGACTGGGACATCGATGCACTCCAGCTCTCCCACATAAATCCCAAGTCATGTAAACCATGAAAATCTCTTCGTGGATTATGAACTGAATAATTACTTGTACTAGAGCAGATGGACTTTTTCTGAACATAAAAACAAGCAAAACAAAAATCATGTACATGTGAGGGAAGAATGGCCATACTGCTGTGCAAACCACTTTCCTAACCTATATTGTTACTGGTCCCAGCCTTAGGACATCAGTGAGTTTCAACTGATATAAGGATTCCTACTGAAAACAACTGCACTAAACCAGAATCTTTCCAGTAAAACAGAATTATAAAAATAATTTAAAGCATTAAGTTCCAGGTTATGTACAAGCAAGTAGTTCAAACATTTCTTTTCTGACAGAAAACACCAGACAATAGATTGCAAAAAAAACCACGCAAGTTTTGCCTCAAAGATTTAATCAACAGGATTTGTACAAAGAGCATCAAGTATTCTGAAATGATTTAGGAGCTGCAAAAGTGATGCATGAGTCATTCAAAGCATATCAGCTGTATTAAAATTTCAGTTATCAGTGTTTACTGATAGCAGGCTGAGAAAAAGAGTGAGAGAACAGACAATAGAGCAAATAAAAATATTGGAGAGGTCATAAGAGACACTGGTTAAGCCTGTGGTTGAAAGGATTATGTACAGCAAGGAAAAAAGCTCTTCTCCTTTTTCAAAGAGATTGCACATTGTCAAGGTCCATTTCCATCAGAGAAATACATTAAAATAATTTTCAATCTATATTCTATTTTCTGGCCTATAGAAAGTATTCAAAGACACAGGAAAGACTAGACTTCTGCCAAGCAGATTAAAGAAAACTGCATTCCTACATATTTTAACTATACAATTACACATCCAAATTCAAAGCAGAAAAATAATTCAATGCAAATACTCAAGAAATACAGAATTATGGATTCTGACAAATCTGGGGGATGCATGACTATGAAAGGAGTGCCTGAACTTGATGAGGAGATCTGTGTAGGATGGTTTCTGGATCCTTGTATTCATTTGAAGGATCCATCACAGCTGCATATAACTCACTGTAAGCTCTGCAGACCAGTTCTGTTGACTGTTTTATTATCTGCTCTCTAAAAAGCAAAACAAAACAACATATTTTTCAAATTATACTACATACAAGGAATTAAAGATATACATTAAAAATACACATTAAAAATCAGTGCGAATTACAGTAAAAAGCCTTTTACTTCAACTGTGAAAATAGCTCAAAGTTTAAAAAAAAGGGCTTCTTTCTAGCATTATAGCATACACAGACAAACTCACATATATGACCTGATAACCAAGGCAGGAGCTTCTTCATTTCTATAATCGAGCAAAAACTAATAGAAGAATTTAATTTGCATGCGTAAGTTTCCCACCTGCATTCCCCTGTATCTTCTAAAATACTGATAAACTTGGTGATCTACTTTCTACCTTCAGTGGATTTTCACTGTCCTTTGTAAATACACACTTTTTTTCCATCTACTAGTAAATATATTCTATTTGCTTTATCTTGACAGCACCTGATTTCATAATCAGACAGAAAGTAGTGATAATGGTCAGAGATTTAAACCACAACCTTTTACCAACAATTCTATCAAGTCTGTGTCCTGCTCCTTTTCTGGAGAGGAATGAGTAACAATGCACACAGACAATGCTAAATTTAAATGGAAAG
This sequence comes from Erpornis zantholeuca, assembly GCA_013400515.1. NCBI lineage: Eukaryota > Metazoa > Chordata > Aves > Passeriformes > Timaliidae > Erpornis > Erpornis zantholeuca. The sequence continues at coordinate 463,275 of VZTN01030915.1, forward strand.
TTTAATATTTTTTGAAGATAACCCAATAATTTTATTTTACATTACTCATTGAATCAGTTTATTTTAATCATCATGGTGATGGTGTTTATAGTTGCAGATGCATTTTTATCTTCTAGAAACAGCAGTTACAACTATATTACAGTCAAACCCATGCAAGGGGAACTCTGAGGAAACCACGGTAACCACAAATCCAAATTTGGCCCTGCTATAACGTGCAGCAGAGAAACAAAGGCAACAAAAGTGCATCCACTAAAATCAGGGCTGAATTCACTGACTCTTGGGAATTGACAAATTAAAGAAATTTCAAAGATCAAGTACAAAAAATATTTGTCTTTATAGGAAACATTAAGGAACAGATGCAATGAGAAAGCAGATTATTAGACCAAACCTGCATTTTACTCTGACACACAGTATCCAGATTTTTCATATACAGCATCACCTGCCAGTATTACTAGGTTATTAGAATACCTGAAAAAAAGACTGCCCTTACACTAGCAAATCCAAACACACTATTATAAGGGAAATATATTCAGGGTGTTCAGGTAAGATAGCTATTTCTGACCTCAGCCTGGGATCACTAAGCTACTGTAACATGACAATCTTTTATGAAAGCATTACACACTGAATTTGTGTAAAACTATTGCACCAAGCGAATAAATAAAAAAAGTTTGTTAAAATATTCAGAGGACTGAACAGCACCACATGTGTTGTTCAATCAAATAATGTCAGTGTCATTAATCAGTACATTAGGATTTCAGTTGCCATAACAACATGATACATTTATCACTAACACAAATGGCAGCACTTGCTAAAAATAGTGAATACAGCATTCAGTTTTTGTGATCCAACACAAATGAAAAGAGCTTTTCAAGACCAACAACCACATATATACATAGCTCTAGACTTTTGAAATCAGGGAAGGAACTGGAAAGACAAGAGCATGCATTGGTAATGTTGGAAGGAATCTTCTTCACAGCTGTGAAGGTTAAACTGTATTGCCAATGAGTATATATAATATATAATACACTGCTCCCTTATCAAAAGCATGTGGTCTGATTCTGAGAAGCAAAGACCTTACAGGTTACAGCTCTTGATTATCTGATTTCAAGGAAAAAGTCTTCAAAATGGAAAAATCCAACTACTATAGCCAGAGACTAAAATGATAGCACTGGTTAAATGTTTTGCTTGAATTTTGAGAAAATTTTGAATTTTCAAGGCTTATTTACTGTTGAAAATATTGACTATCAAGACAAGCATCTCCGTAAATGGGTATTTTAACTTCAGAAGGATTGCTTGGATTTAAAGCTATGTGTTTGAAGGCTAATGGGCTAACTGATTTATTTATTTTGTTTTAATTCTGAGCAGAACCTGACCTATTGTATTGATTACAGCAGGTTAATAAACTTCTTCTGCATGTTAGCTGAGTTGTAGCAGCTACAGCCATCACCTTCATACAAGGCTTCCTTCCTACCTCTCAACTGTCCACTGGTGCAAGATATGAATTTGGCTTAAAATGTGCTGAGAGGTTTAAAAACCTTATCAATGGGATAAGGCTAAGAGTTGCCTACATGACCAGTTTATCTTGGTTCACCTGACAGAAGGAATTATTTAGTTCAAGTAACTTCACTGCACCAGAGTCTTTATGGCAGCATAGAGTCTACCTCTTAAAATTGCCTTGTGTTAGCAATGAAAAGTTGAAGCTTTCAAAATACTTCTACTGTTATTATGATTTTTAAAAAGATCTACATTAAAAATATTTATCAAGAGCTAAAATACAGGTTTAATGCCTTGACACTGAGAAGCAGAAGGTGTGATTTTTCACTGACATTACTGGTCAAGCTGCCCTGTTTGATCTGTACACAAGAGTAGAGCACTCCCACAACAGCAGGGTCAGCTCTGCCAGCTGAGGTGTGGGAATGGTAAAGCTGGCAGAGACACGCAATGCCAGCTGAAAAGCCCCAGCAGTCCCAGCCATGCTCCTCCCCCTGTACGGTGTGACACTGGGAATCTTTGGATGAGGAGAGCCTGAGCAATGCAGGATGAGAACCAGCAGCTGGACCAGTTGATCATTGTAGGTTCTGTCCAACTGAACTGTTCTATTCAATTCCCAACAGTAATTATTTTTCCCTTAACGTATGTCATTTTGTAAATGCAAGATGCTGTAATACAATCCCAGTGAGGAAAAGTACTAGTAATGAAACTCCAAATACTACTGCATTATGTAAAATGTGATGTGCTTGTCTCAGTTTCTGGTATAGCCTGTAACCTGCATTCTTCACAAAAGTGTGAAAAATAATGTCAAGGGAAGTTTTTGACCAGTGTGAGAGAGAATTCTCTGAGTTTTAAGTACTACAGAAAATCTTCATGTGGTTCACATTTAATTGGAAAGAAATTCACAGCACTTTCCCTAGCCTTAGGGTTCAGTTATATTCAAAAAACAAGGTAAGAGATAAATAATAAAGTTCTTACTTCTACACTTCAAAGAAGAAATCTCTTAAAAAAATACTTTTGGTGAAAAGTAAAATAATCTCAGCACAATATTCAATGAGACAGAATGCAGATATTCTACAGCAGAAGACAGCAAAGGTGAAAATTCTAGAACTGACAAAGCAGTGCGGATAAAAGAAATCTTGGAGAATTATATATTTCACCTGTCTTTGTAAAGCTTAAAAAATAGTTCTAAAACAATGTACAACTAAGTTGACAAAAATGCTGACACAGCAGAACATGTTCAAAATAGATTAATGTAATTCATTTTGATGGTGCCTCTTAAATCAAGAGTCACTACTTCAGAAAGTTACATAATTACATACTTCTCACTGCTTGTTCCAAAAGAGGAGAGTCAGAACAAAACTAACTGTGACCTGAAGGACAATGCAAGTATCACAGCTGATAACTTAAATTCTCATCATGATTCACTAAAACCTCATCAAATTCATCTTTGTCATCATTATTCAGGCATAATAGAAATTCAGAGGTAAGGTACTTACTTCACAGTGGCACTCAGAAGGAAATTCAGCTGGGACATTAACAGACTATCTGGAGCAGATAGATAGCGATCAAACTGAGCCTACGAGAAGAGAATATGAGAATTTGAGATCAACCTTGCTGTTACATGAAAATAGGGAAAGCCACAAATTTCTGAAAACATTTCCAATTACATTAAAAGATAGAACTTATTAATTCAAAACAATTGTCTGACTTCAGCATCTCTGCCAGCAAAATTTTGTTGCTGACTCTGAGGAGTATGAGTGGAGGGCAAATAATGAGAATCCAGCTTTTATAATTATCCATCTAAGCTTCCTATGTAGCTGGTGCAGGTACTTATACATCACTGAAGATCACACTGAGTCTGTTCAGTGCAGAGGGAATATAAGACAGCTTCAGAGAGATATCTACTCTGTCCAAGTTAGACATGTTGCTTGATTCTTTCTGCATGTTTCTTTTTACTTTTTGGCAGGGAGTCACTGCTTACGTTGAAAGAAACAAGGAGCAAATCACCCACTTCAGGCTTCTTGAACTGCTTCTAAGCCTACTTCTCCTTTCCCACAGAATATAGTGATAAAAATAGTGCTTTAATTCTAAGAAAAAACATTACTGCTATCTCCAACAATCTAGCAGAAAAATTGTGGCTGCCCCATCCCTGGCAGTGTTCAAGGCCAGGCTGGACGGGATTTTGAGAAACCTGGTCTAGTGGAAGGTGTCCCTGCCCGTGGTGAGAAGTTGGAACAAGACTGTCCTTAAAGTCCATTCCAACCCAAACCATTCTGTGACTGTGGGGTTAAATGACTACTGAGAAGATAAAACCAGGTCTTCTCACAGGTGAAAAACACAAGGAATACTGAACACATATTACACTAAGGAGCATTTTGATTAGGTAGTGAGAGGAAAAATTATCAACATGAATGTCAACAAACACTGAACAGATTATCTAAAAAACCTGTATAATTTCTTGGAATATACTTGGAATTATTCAGTAAGACAAGGCCCTAAGTAAGTTTATCTAATGATGGCAACCTTCCTATTCATTAATTCACTAAATGAATATTCTCAAGCTGGTAAATCCTAAAACCCACAACCATCCATCACTCAAACACAGCCAAAAATGAATAATGAAGTCACAGTTCCCACAAATTAATTTTTTGGGGGTTTTCTGCCCTTGTTTGGAAAGCAAGGGAGCTTTTGCTGAGAGGGGTATGGACTTACCAAGCACCACATTTGCAAGCACATATGAACAACTTAAAAGGCTGGGACCTAGAAAACTTTAGAGCATAAATGGGAGGCAGTGAATCTGGCTAAAAATACTCCCTCTGGGTTTAAATCCTAAAAAGCCAGTACATTAGGCTGATAGATTAGATTTATGTGGGTTTGATTTCAGCACACTTGGTTCCATTCTGGCTAAAGTGTATTCACAGAAGCAGATGTTAAGTAAAGTAATGAACAAAATAAAACAGTTGGATTCTTCTCTTAACTGTTCAAGGGAAATTTTTAAGTACCACTATAGATAACAGAGTTGCATATATATTATTTAAAGAGAAGGCCTCCAAGCTGCAGCCTTTAAATTCATTGTTAGTCTACAAGACCATGATAAATAGAAGATATTTGAAATGCAAAATTCCTTAAGTTTTAATAAGAATGCATGCTGATCTCAGTAAACCACTGAGTGCTCTGTGCCAGAGCTCTGTTCATCCAACCAGGCTGGAATTGCTGGTTTAAATCCTGAACAGAAAAAAAATGGGCTACACTACCATAATTTGGATGCATTCAACATACAAGTTTTTTAAAAAACCTTTTAAAATCCCCTTTCTTTCCATGGGTGTGTACATATACTGCTGTATGTGCAGGCCTTTACAGTTACTTTTAGAATAAAGCTAAACTTGGCGAAGCAAGAAGAGTGACGGATTATATATTATTGCCTACTGAACTGTGATATTGCTATCTCTATGCAAAATAGCCTTCACACACTCTAAGAAAAATATCAGCTGATAATTTGCTTTAAAATATATTGTAGCTTTCAACTTAAAAAACATATCTGTGACATACACCCAGAATCTAACTTCTGAGTAAAGCTGAATTATTTGCATAAAATCAAAGCCTTAGGACTAAGTTTATGAATGATAGCAGAAGCTATATTTCAAAGCAGAGAGGAAAAAAAAGAAACTTTGGTGATTAAAACTAATTAGAGCTAAGTATTTGCTTTTAGCAATTTAAGATGACTCATGGGACAGCATTCTTCTAAGTAAAGTTCTGCTTTTCAAGGCTTAGAAATTAATTTTCTATTACTACCCCTTCGGAAATAATTTACGTATTTATTACTTCAAGTGGTCAAATTACTACAACTGAAGAAAGTATTCCCAGACACGTAATTCAGCTATTCTTAAAGAGTAGGACTGATTAGATAAATGTCTTCTACTACAGATTAATATCTTCTAATCACATAATTAACAGTATTCTTTACTTTGTCACAGCATCACCACTATAACATCAAAGTTAAAAATGCTTACCATTGCAACCTTCAGGGACACGGAATCCATACTTGACAAATTCGAAAGAGGACCCTAAGAATCAGTAATCAGACAGGGGGATAAAAAAAGTCATGCTACCATACAGAAAAAGATAAATAGTAAAGTCTACAATCAGTTCAGTAGTTAATTTTTATTTGGTCCTTCTACAGGATCTTAAATGTTTGGAAACTGTATAACTATTTCAGTATTAAAGTGCTGTTAACATTTCATTTGTAGTCTACCACTCCCTTAAGTTAAAAGCTGAGAATATGGAATTCTTCATATGTCCTTTCAAATCCCTTTTTTCCTTCTTCACCATTACATAAAGCCAAAACTAGCCTTCCACAAGGTCTATGATAAAAACTGAACTGCAAACCAGCTACATCCTCTTGGTATTACAGACTTAGGAGACAATAACTTTGCTTATCTGTTCTTGGACCATGAAGAATTCAGACCTGCTTCCCAGTAAGCCTTCTGTGCTGGTATGGCAATACAATGCACAAATGCTGCTTAACCCTCTAGCAAATTCTGCGACATCACCTCTGCAGCCAGGCAGCTGTACAGATAAAGATGAAAATTGCTACAGTCCATTAACAACCTGCCTGAGTCAACTTGAAATTGGAGATAGGCTCATGAATAGAAAACTAAGTTGAGTTATTAATCAGGTTATTTATACATTTATTTATTCATCTTTATACATAAAAATCTGTTGAGTTTGAGCACTTTATGCAAAATTATTAGCTGAAGAAACAACACAAAGCTCTCCAACAGAGTTCTGCTCTCTCCAGAAAACACTGTTTTTCACTTCTACAAAAGATCACAAAAGGACATAGGCACAGCTGAAGGGAAGAAGGGCTGTATTAACACCTACCACATTGCAACTGTGCTTCACAAGAAAGGGAGAGCGTGAGCTCTGAATTCCAGTTTTCAGCTCCTCTAAGAAATCTCAAGTTTTCACTTTGAGAATCTCACTGTCTTGGTACTAGAATAGCTACAGCAACAAGTAAGGATGAAAGAAGAAACTATTTCAAACTACTACTAAATTCATCTGCCAGTTTTTCACAGAAGAAAACCGCAGCATTTACCAAATGCACGCAGCTATCTGTGGACTCCACGCGGGTGCTACAGGAAGCAGTGAAGAAGCTGAGTGCTTTATACATACACAGCAGGTCTAGTATGTTCTAGGCACCATGGAAGTGCTGGTACATACACACAGTGTGCACCAGACAAGCAGTACTGAAGGACTGCTGCACACCAACCCTGCTAGGCCTGCTGAACACACAGTGTAGGGGGAACCTGCAGCTGCAAGGTGCCTTTGTCTAACAGCCCTGGTACCATGTGAAAAACCAACAGACATTACTGAATCTTTCCTTCCAGAGGAGGCCTAATTTGCAAAACATTAGTGCCAAAATTCTACTAGTTGGCAAGTGTGTGGTACCCCCTCAACATGTAAATTCTGTAAGCTCACCTGTTCTGGCTTGTGTTGTTGCAGAGCATTATAAATGTAACTCAGACCAGCTCTCGTTAGCACATAGGAAGCTTGCTCATTTATGAGTGTATCTAAATGAGCTTCAATCTGAAATGTTAAGCATAAGGTATTTATAAAGAGTGTGTGAGAATATTAAATGTAACAAGTTCTGCGGTTAAAAGGTCTAGAAACACAAATAATAAGAAAAAAACACAAATAAGGAGAGTGATCAACAAACAAGGAAATATTACAAATATGTACAGCATAATTAATTTATCCATTTATATCTTTCATATTACAAGAAACCAATAAAAAAGCAGAGAAATCTTTCACATCTGACTAATAAAATAACCTGGTTTTTTTTGTATTTGTAAATACAACACCACCAAAAATGAAGATTATAGCCTTGATCTTAAAAATTCCTATATAATTTTATTTTGCTATAATTCTTTGAAAATATGTGATAAAAGTCATTCAACTCTTACTGAAAATACTGACAATAACATGGCAGTTTTACAATAAATAAGAGACTGACTTTTGTAAGGGAAATAAAACTGAAACTAAATCATACACAAAATTTATTTTGAATTCAACAGAGATAAAAATGTATTTGAAAAAAGTTAACTGAACGAACAATGGACAATGAAATTATAGTTATCCATTTTGTTTTAATTATCTTCATAAGAAAAAACCTGTAAGAGTGTTTTACATTCTTAATATAATCTTTACTTTGCAGGAAAACCTAATCCCTAAATCCAGTCACAGCAGCAGCAACTATTTTTCAGTTTGACAGTCCCAGAAAGACATTTGGATATATATGCATTATTACTTCATTTTTACAAAAAACTACCTCTTTTTTTTTTTTTTCCCAATCCTAAAGAAAAGAAAAAAACTATAATATATAAAGTCTAGGAAAATGTAAGACTTTTTTGTCTGATACTTAAAGAGTTCACCTTTTTGCTTCCTAAAATTGTTTAGAAGCATACACTTTCCTTTTTAAATCAGGAGGGAAATCTTAATACTTCAATTTGGAGTTTTTAACCGTCTTAGTGAGTTCTTTTTCTATGAAAAATATTTTTCCTAATAAATATGCCATTTTAACTACACTTGAATAACGTAGTTATATATAATCTTTAAGATTTTTTTTCAGTCTGTTCCTGTATTTGGTAAAATGTTTCAAGAAAGTAAATGGTATTCAATGTGTAAGCTTCAGCTCTACTGTTTTTCTGAAGAGTAAATCGATTGCAACATTTACTGTGAAAGAAACTCTGATAATAGAAATTAGAAATACCCCAGACAGTTTGGTGAGGTTGCCTGTTTGTTTCAGAGCTAAAAGCTGCTAGGAATTCTGATTAGGAGTATAAAGTGAAAAATGGCTCACAGCCAATCCTTGCTGATCCCTTCAAATAAGAAGTTGTGACTTTTTTCAAGCCCCCCAGCTCCAAAAGCTCTCCTGAGATATACTGCAGACATATTCATGATGCAAAATATAAATGGGAAGTGTCCAAGTTTTTGTAAGCCAACAGTTTCTGAATTTTCACTTCCATTTCAAAATTGCACCACATATGAATTACTATCCCAGGATGTGAGGGGAAACCAAACAAATGAGAAAAGAGAGGCAGAAAGCAGGGCTGAAGCAGTAACTTCAGCTACACTATATTCTAGTACAAACTACATGATGATCTACTACTAATTATATGATGGAATACAGTCAGCCATTTGACTGAGCTTTCCATTCACTTCTTCTCATGCAGTTTGCAGATAAATATTAGAATGATTAGGATAATGAAAATGTTCACTGATCTGGGTTTATCTGCAACTAAACCAAACAAAACCAAATCTTTTAATAATTTTTTGTCTGTTTAAAATAAAAGATGCTATGTGCTCATGGTCTCTGATAAGAAGCCCATTTATCCCATTTCCTTGATTTTGATAATGTTGGCTTTGGGTTGATTTTATGATAAATATGTTCACATCCCATCTTACAGTGTGCAAAAATTAGTAGTAAGTTCATTTTCTGTTGGGGATGCTAAAGCTTACCTGAAACTGCAACATTTCTAGACGTTTGTCAGTGAATTCAAAGAGAGCCAGAGTAGTCTTCATCATGTAAAGTGAATTTACCATGAAGGTTGCCATATCAGCTGTGCCCAAATTACTAGCAGACATAGTACACATCTGTAACAATGGATCTAGCACACAAGACAGAACCTAAAATAGCAAACACACAGAAAGAGGGAGGGGAGGGAGGAAGTCATGTCACACAAGGCTCTAACCTCATTCTGTCTTTATCATGTATTTATTCCCCAGAGCAGAATAAAGAGGAATGAGAGTTTCCAACTGTGAAAGCAGTTTTCTACTGGATTTGTCAGCAGGTGATCGCCTACCACAGTGATGGGGAAAGTATAATAACCTGAGAAGAACGGATTCCAGCCTAGCAGGAGGAAGAATAACCCAGATAAGATAATTGGTAATTGTGCAATCTTGAGGGTGTATTTACTTAATGGGGTAGTAACTGGATAACAGAATTTGGATATTGTGTTAAGAGAAGCACTCCATACTCAACTGTAATTATCCATTTTGTTAGTCACCCTCTTGTTCACATTACAAATGCTGGTTTGATAGAGATCTCCAAAATGGGACCAGAGAAAAAGATTAATGTTCCATCTATCTTTTGTGCACTGAAACTAACTTAAACATTCCTTTTTTTCCCCTCTCCCTCCTCTTCACACAAAGCAGTCAAACATTCTTGTACCTGCACAAAGTCAGCCTGACGGGCATCCAGAGGAATAACAGATGAGTCATGAGATGCCAGAACCTCCCGCAGCAAGTTAAGTGTCTGATTTAGAGCAGAGCTTGGACCAAGATCAGGAGGTGGGAGCTCAACCTGAAGAACAAGATTATATGTTTGTGGATTTTTTTATTAATTTCATTTACAGCAAATACCATCCAGACTGTTAGCACAAATGCAATTAGCTAATAACAAAATTACATGTAGGCATGCAGAGAAGAACTTTAATCTGACACTAGACCAACCTAGCACATTTCAGACAATAACTGCCTGCACCCTTCAGCATAACCATCTTAATTCAGTGCCAAACAAGCAACTGAACACTGAATTTCTCCTTTCCTTCAGATTATGCCTATTTTATCATCTGGAAAGACCCAAAGACTACTGGTTTTGGTAGGGAAAAAAAATACATTTACTAGATTAGGTGCCAAAGAATAGCCACCTTGTTGGCATCACTGCCAACAGGTCGAGCAGGACTTCTGTAAACACTTCAGAATCCAGCATAGGCAAAGTTCTCAGAGATGAGAGCCATACTGCTGCAGTTCTTGACAAGGCTGCACAGTTCCTGTGATGCTGCATATGAGAGCTGCAGTCACGAATACAAGAGTCTTAATCCCCAGCAAGCTTGTACTTAAATTGCCAGTACACAAATGAACTGGACACAAGCTAACTCAAGTAAACCTACACGAACGGCAGTGAGACTGCACAAACTGAAATGCAGGCTTATACCAAAGGTAAGAAGCAAGTAATGCAGATGTTTAAAAAACAAAGAAGGAAAGTTCGTGAGAAATATATTAGAGAAAAAAAAATTACTTTCCAAGCCAAATCATGAAAATTGGATCCCCTGAAATTGACTGAAATCCTGTGCTAATTTTAGCCCAGGCTCACATATTTTAGCCCCTTCTTTGAAACAGGCAAATACTCATTAAACACCTCATAAAACATTTATACATCTAGCACCTCTTTTTCCCAGCATACATTTCTTAGGTTCCACTCCAAACATCTTTTTGTCTCCAATGCTGCCTCAAACTGGCTTCCTGCTGCTTCCAAACCCTTACTGCAACCTTATTTCCTTCTGCCAAATACCCACTTCCCACCTTCCACTCTTCTGCCCATCCAAGGGAAAACACAAATGCGGCTGGATCACGTAGGAGTAAGGAGACCCTCAGCAGAACACAGTAAATGAAGACTTAAAGGCATAATCTCTCCAAAAGGAGGTAGGGAGAAGTAAGTTTGGATGGGACTGGCCCATGTGTCTCAGTCGGGGTATCTGGCCACAGCAGAGCACACAGTGCACAGCGTTCACTTCTGCAGGGCCCTTAAGACTCCAGCTCAAAAGAAAAGGCATCAGCTTTGGATGGCTCCAAGCCAGGGGCATACCTTCCCAAATGAGAAATACCAATGAATAGCATAGTAATATGGATGTCATATGTAGTGTCATAGTAATATGGAATCTTACAAGTGAAAAAAAAAATCCAAGGGGCAGAGACTGATGGCCAAAGAAACCAAGACTGAGAGCACAGTATCTTCAGAGCAGAGCCTTCTGGAAATGAATCTATACCTGATGAACATGTGGGCAGAGAAAGAAATAAACAACTCTCACTTTGAAACCAGACCAAACTGTCACACTTTGTGTTTTACAACATTTGAGATACCATACATGTCCCCATACTGCAACCAAGACAGTTTTAATGAAAACTTTTTTCATCCTTCTG